>APFE031234485.1:36785-152796 GCA_000404065.3 Pinus taeda
TGCCTAAGCTTTGGAAGAGATGTGGATGACACTAATGTCATCTGGTCTCACAGCCAAAAGGAGTTAGATCTCTTCTTCGATCATCTCAATAATCAATCCTCGGTCATCAAGTTCACAAAGGAATAGGAAGTCGATGGTTGCGTCCTATTCCTTGATATTCTTATCTCTAAGAATAAGGATGGTTCCCTTTCCCACTGAGTGTTTCGCAAGAAAACTCATACGGAGTAGTATCTTCATGCTAGTTCCCACCATTTCCCAGCCCAAAAGTTGGGGGTTCTCAACACCCTGGCGACTCATGCCTTAAGGATCTCTTATGAAAGGAGCTTCGAGGAGAAGTCCCATCTCCTTAATGTCTTTGTTGAAAGTGGTTATAACAAACATTTGGGACAAAAGGCTTTCCTCAAAGCAACTAGGAATTCATTATCCATAAGAGAACCGAAGGAATGGGTTCCTAGTGTCCATCTTCCGTATGTTCAAGGGACCACAGATAGAATTGCAAGGATTCTTAAGAAGCCAAGTGTCCCCGCAACCTTTAGACCTCTTAACACCATTCGTAAGTCCCTCAGATCTGTGAAGGATCCTATTGACCCCAAGGACATGAAAGGTGTTTTTATTATTCCTTGTTCATGTGGGACCCCCTATATCAGTGAGACTAATTGCTCCATTAACCAAAGGATTAGTGAGCATGCGGCTAACCTCAAGCATATGAGAACCAAGTCTTTCACTTTAGCAGAGCATGTGGAGAAAATCGATCATCATGTTTGCATCGAAGAAGCTAGTGTGATTGCTAGAGTGTCGCAATTCCATCACTGGAAATTTAGGGAAGACCTTGAGATTGAAAAAAGGCCGAACAATCTCAATAGAGAGGATGGTTGGAAGATCAGTAGTTGTTGGGTCCCAACCCTCTCCTCCTAGTCGTTTTCTCCCTTAATTTATCTAGTTTTTTTATTTTTATTTTTAAATATTGTAATTTTTTTTAATACTTGAATTCTCTAATATTTATATATTTAAGCTCTTTGACTATTGAATTAAAATAATATTTATTTTATCTTTATATTTAATTTAATTATTTCAATTTAAATTTTGATTTATTTATTTTAAATTTAATTTTAATTTAATTTAGATTATTATTATTTTTAAATTAATTTAGTTTATAATTAATTTAAAACTAATATACTAATTTTTACCCTTAATAAACTATTAATTAATATTGTAATTCTCTAATATTTTTATATTGGGATGCTCTTCAACTATGAATATGAAACTAATCTATTTATTTTAATATATATTTATAAATATATGTCCTTTTAGCTTATATTTTAAAATAGAATTAACTATTTATAGAATATTCTATTTTTAACTAACTAATATTTATATAACCTCGTTGATTTATAATTAATTTATTTTAAGATTTAAATCTCCCTTTAACTGATATTTTATTTAAAATATAATTAACTTATATTTTATTTAAAATATAGTTAACTATTATCTGTTTTTAGTTACTCGATTATTTATATATTTATAAAATTGTCCATTTACGTTTATTTTAATAAGAAAATTAATAACCGAATTAACTGATTTGAATAAATTTTGTTTATACCCTTCTTGTTCAAACTAGTCGTTTCCCGGTCAAATCTAGTTGTCATTATTCTAGTTGTTACCTGGATATTCTTCTCGATCTATTTATAATGCATAGCAAGATCTGCTCATTCAACTTGTCCTAACGATGAACCACACTAGTTGGTTAAAACCGCGTCGACAAAAATATCTCTATGTGATTTTCGTCGAAGATGCTTCTCAAAAATGATGTATCTCCTACGAATAACGCTTCATTTCCTAGTATTCCAGGTAGTACCTCCCTCAACATTCCCTTGGTACTTTATCACAACCCTAGTAAGTTTTTATCTGAGCTAGTTAAAGTTACAAATGTCCATCGAATACATAATACCTACTAGGTTGGTACCTCTGGTGGTAGAGATATAATTGCATTTCAGGTCCCAAAGGATCATCACCACTGGGTTCCTAAGGATTCATACTCGTTCTTCCATTTCAACTGTGTATGGATGGTAACATGGCAGGATCCTTTACTTGATATCCTGAATGCTCTAGTAAAGGGAATGAGGAAGTCGAACAACATTGGTACATATGTGAGTCCATATAGAGGGCTCGCCAAACTCCAAATGCTACTCATCTTATTTAATTTCAAACCACTCTTCAAGACAGAGCACTGATATGGTTCATCAAGTGGTCCGCATTACAACAAAATCTGACTATCGATAAAGTCTGGTGGGAGTTTTTCCAAGAGTTTAAACTCCCTCTAACTAACCAGTCGGGGCTATCTGAACTATGGAAAATCAAGCAACGGGAAGGAGAAACTTCCTAAGAGATGATGCAAATATTTAATGATGTTATTGACAAGTTGAGCTACCCTATTGACCCCAATCATCAGCATATTGGTTCATCAAAGTGTTGGTGCCACTTACCCGCCCAATGCTGACTCAACAAAAGATTGATACTTTGCAAGACGCCCTGGAAAACGACACTCAAATTGAAGCCATGGAAGAATACCCACATGAAAATTGAGGGGGAACTATTTCCCACGACCCCACTCTCATAGGACTACAAACTGAAATTGCCAATCTAACAAAGAAGTTGAGGGACATGCAGCCAGTGCGGCCATCATGATCACACATATGTTATACCAAATTCCATTTCAAGGGGCATCATGCCACAAAGTGCCCAAGGCTGAGAGGCTTGAGCACTCCTTCAAAACAGGCGGGCCCCTCCACATCTTTACCCACCATTAGAGTTGTACAGGTTGGTACGAAAGGTTTATACACACGGTGCACTTAGCTCAACACCTTTCCTAATCAATAGGGTGTAGCTCCAACTGAATATTGTGAAATCTACAAAACTTATGGGTATATCCCTCACCTCTATCCAATTTTATAGAAGTATTCAAATGTTCCAAATAATTTTTTTATGAGTTTTTAGGTTCACCTACTCACCACATTGATCAGTGTAAGGCATTATATGCCCTAGTTGATCGATTGGATCATTTTGCCTACAAGATCAATGAAGATATTCAAGGACGAGGAGGTGGAGGAATAAGGGGGGGAAGAACAGGAGGCAGAGGTATGATTTGTTGCTAGAATTATGATCAAGAGAGGTATGTTGAAAGAGATTTTTCGTTGCCCAGAAGACCATAGTGCTCTCAGTGCAAGGTCAACATGCATGCAATAAAATATTTCCCAGAGCTAATTTCCATATGGGAAGATTACAACCGCCAATGGGGAGCAAATTTAATTAACGTCGAACCAAGGGAACCCTAGACAACTCCCCTTTCAAACATTAATATAGTCACCTAGGCAGGAGAGAATATTGGAGCCGACTTTAGAGCCACTGAACAATCAACAATCATAAATCTTACCTCACCAAAGAGCTCATACGATTCTTTAACAATTTAACTCCAACTATTGAGCTCCAAGGAAAACAAACAAAACCTTCAAAGGCCAGAAGCCCGAAACTATCGCAACCTAATTCCTGACCTATAGTAGAATGGTCCAAGTTGTTTCTACAAATTGTGAACAATAAGTAAATGCTCGGGCAGTTGCAGGAAAATATTAAAGTTGTTGTCAAGGTTGGGGAGCCCAAGGAAGGACTAATTTCAGTAAATTTTTCCATAATACACTCCATACGGGTGCATAGGAACAACAAAAGGATAGGGAGGGAATTTCGGATTGATGCCCAAATTGGAGGATTCCAAAGAAAGGATACAATGCTAGACTTGGGTTCAGATGAGAATATCTTACCGAGAAAAACCTGGGATGCCTTGGGAAGGCCTAAGTTGGTATTCTCTCTTATTCAGTTAAGCATGGAAAATTAGTATTGTATCCTCCCAAATGGACATTAGGAAGATGTAGAAGGCAACATAGAATGGGTAAATACTTATGTTGACTTTGAGGTAATAGATATTATGGGAGACAAAAAACCCTATTTGGCATTTCTAGGAATAGACTTGGCCTTTGAAAACTATGTAGTACTTGATATGAAGAGAGAGACCATGACCTTTGAAGTGGAGGGTGTCTGGGTGATCCAGCCCCTGGATCCTTATCAAGGGCCAAGGTTCATCGATTCATTGGATGACAAAGAACAACCTACATTACAGGACCAGTTATACCAATTGATTGAGGGAAAAATGGAAGACTACATGAATCCTATGGCAAGAGGGTCGATCAATGGGAGAAGTGTTCAGAGCTTTGAAGTTGGATAAGAGGTTATGTGGGATGATTAGCAGCAATTCAAACATGAGATCAACACCAAGTGATGCACCATGATCCACCATATCCACGGGGTTCGTACTCGGGTGCGAGAATTTCTTATTTTTAATGGTATGGGTTTTGTTACTGATTTTATCAACAAATTTGATTCAACCATCTTGGAAATACACAAATTTCTCTTCCTCAACATCACCCTCCAAGTGATGTCAGTAAGGTGGTGGGGATCTCATCACAACCATCTTAGAGATTGGCAGACAGTTAAGTCTACATCGATAGCCAGGTTTGGGTATTTAGAGTGTTTCCCATCCAATTTCTCTAAGTATCGAGGGAATATTTACCCCCACCAAAACTTACAAGAATGTAAGGTAGATGGATCAGATAAGGGCTTCCAGAAAATTTGTGGGTGCATAGCTTTGTCCACACTCTGAGTACATCTACGCAGGCATGATACATGAAGGAGGAAATAAGGAGGCAAGTCAGTTAATTTTACCATATGGCAGCTCAATTTATTAGTGATTTTTCCTTTGTTGATGATGACTAGAAGATAACAGTTTCTCTGCAAGTAGTTATAAGGTTCTTGTTCCCGATAGGTAATCTTATTGAGAACTACTTTGATCATAAGGTCTTTGATCATATACATGAATCTAGACTCCACAAAGTTATGGCTTGCGGAAAGATAAACCTAGAACCTGATGGGGACAATTTAGAGGAGTTAAGTCACTTAACATTTAAGGAATATGAAGGGGATATGAGCATCGAAGATGGCCCTATATCCATTGGTCCACAGCTACTACCTCTGAAGTTGCAGAAACACAATCTCGGTAGTGACTAGAAACTAAAATTAGCTTCGATCAAAGATTATTGGGATGAGCATACTAATAAGGAAATATTCGACCTCCTAAGAGAGTACGAAGACCTATTCCCATCATCTGTTGTGGATCTTAAAGGAATTAAGGGGGTTTTGGGTGAAATAAAAATTGTGCATAAGCCAGATGTGAGGCCAATCAAACACCAACCATATAGATTGAACCCAAGGGTCAAGATAAGGTGAAGAGGTAAATTGAAAAGAATTTGCCAGTAACACTTATCTTCCCAATTGATGAGGCTGAGTAGTTCAACCAAATTGTTATACAAAATAAAAAGGAATCTAATGAATCTAGGTTTGTGTGGCTTACAAGAGTTTGAATAGTTCCTGTGTTAATGACCCTTTTCCTACCCCATTTAGCGATGAAGTCTTAAATAGTGTCACAAGTAATGAAGTCTGCTCTTTTACACACATATTCTCTAGTTACCAACAAGTTTGTTTTGTAGAGGAGGATAAGAAGAAAAACACATTCACGACCGAATGGGGGTCTTATGCCTACCATGTCATGCCTTTTGGACTCAAGAATGCGCCAATAGTGTTTTCAAGGATCATAATCATTCTATTTAGGGACTATATTCAAAGGTTTCTAGAGGTTTGCATGGATGATTAGAAAGTCTACATTTTATTAAAAGGAAATTCCAGTTTCATCTGAGTGATTTTTTACCATTGTAGGTGATCCGAATTGGATCCATGAAAAATTATCAGAGTTCTATGACTGTATCAAATCATGAAAGACTTCAAAAACTTGTGAATAATGAGTTATCAGGAAGACCTCTGGACAGTGGCAGTTTGTAGCCAGCAAGGAATGATGAAGACCTCGATCAAAGTGCGCTAACTGAGGCCCATGGAGACTGCGCAGGATGCAAACTAGCAGTTAGGAAGTCTGAATCAGAAAATGAAGGTCATTTCTGATGCACAATTAAGCGCTAATGACACATCGCTGGGAAAAACCCCTTGAAATGGAAAGGCCCCGAACGCTCAGTCACAAGGGAAGCCAAAAACCATGGGAAAAGCACTAAACTGAAAGGCAGGCCCCACGCTCTAAAACTGGTAGAATATCGAAGGCGTTTTGGGCGATAAGCATAATTTTCAGGAGACCCAGTGATGCCGTACAACGAACGAAGCGTGTCGGGTAGATGAGAGAGAAAACCACTCTCATCGTGGGCTAACGTCTGAGCAAGTCAACTGCGTAATAAGAGCGAACACCATAGGATCTAGGGGTTCCAGATCTAACGGTGGAGATTGCACCTGATGAATGACCAAATCTGAAGGGAGAATTAAGCCACGACGTATAAAAGTTTGAATTCTGATTGGACCACTGAGTTGGTGGATGAATCATTACATAGAGTAACTGAAATACTGAACCGTTTGAGGAAGAGATGGTGCAGTTCGTGAGAGAACAAGTGGCCACTTCCCTGTGAGACATTACACAGTGGTGATGATGCAAAGGCAGGGAATTCCAAACGAACAGCAGTAGGTGATCTGAAGAGGCAGAAGAGGAAGCGAACAGTCATGATACAAATTGGCATTAAGCCACGGACAGAGAAGAGAGAACGGAGGGAGGACAGTGAGCAAGGAAGAAGGAGACAGTGAAGCAAGAAGCAGAAAACAGAGAGCCAAGCTAACCTACAGAGCTAAGGTAGCATTGAGCAGACAGAAGGCTTGAGAGGTTCAAGCAATCCCTGAGAGGATACCTATCAGGAACTGAGTACCAAATATGACTCATCCCATTCAGACCAATTAAGGTCGAGACTTAGTAAGGGGGAGTCTGTGCACTCTAGTGGCTTAGGGAATCCAAGAACCACCCTACTAAGAATTATCTATTTCAGGCGACTCAAATTGAGCTCCTCATTGTAAAATCTTTGCTTTAAAGATACAATAAGAAAAGGCCACCACTGAAAAGTGGATCGGAGACGTAGCCCAGGAGGATTGGGTGAACTCCTTATTAATTGTTGTGTTCTTTTATTTGCTTATTGTGTTTCTCTTACTATTTTCCAGTGTTTGTTTATTTTGCAATCTTATTGATCTATTGCCTACGATAACATAGAGACACACCAACACATGATTATGTAATACCTTCATTCATTAATTAATTAACTGAGATCACTCACGAGTGATTTTCAAATCAAGTGGTATCAGAGCTTTAGGCTGTTAGGGTTAGACAAGCTTGTGTTGGATTTAGTTTTTGAATGCTAACTAGATCAAAGCTCAAATTAGGAGAAGGAGAGTTGGTAGAAACTAATCCTGAAATTGGGAGAGTCTATCCTCAGAAGACAATGTCAGAGGAAGGTCCTATGGGGCCAGACCCTCAATTCATAGATAGTTTCCTAGCCATAAGGTCCATGGTAGAGGAAATGTATAAGGACTTTAGAAAACATAAAGGTGAAGACTCATCCGACTCCAAACAAGATAAAGGAGAAGAAGAGTCTCACTTCTATGACCACTCAAAAGGCAAAGGGAAAGAGGAAAGCTTTCTCACACCTTCTAATAGCCCTAAACATAAAAAGAAGGCATCTTTGATTAAACTAGATGTTAAATTTGAGTTACCAATATATGATGGAGAGTTGAATGCAGAAAAGTTGGACAATTGGATTAGAAAAATTGATGTTTATTACAGAGTGCAGAGTATCGATTCAGACAAGAGCAAGATTCAACTGGTAAGCCTACACTTTGGAGGCACTGCCATGGTTTGGTGGGAAGGCAAGACACAAGCTGACATGAAGAGACATGGTAAGACCATTCTGTCTGGAGTGAATTTTTTTCTGCAATCAAAAAGCAATTCTATCCACTGGCCTACATGCAGCAAGCCATGATGAGCTAGCAAACTCTTCGACAGTTGAAAGGGAAAAGTGTACAAGGATACACCCAAGAATTTAGAAATAGAGCACTGATTCTAGGAATCTCATTACACTCACCTGAGACTCTTTTGAAGTACATCGGTGGTCTACACAGCTACATGAGGCACACTATCCTCATGTTTAATCCCATTAGTATAGATGAGGTATTTGTACAAGCTACTCATCTAGAAGCTAGAGGAAAGAATGGAAGTCAAGAAGCTGGGGGATCATCCCAACCCACTGCAAGCAAGAATAAGGAGAAAAGAAAACATTAATGGAAAGCAAGGAAGGCTAACACTACATAGAAAAACAAGGCTTCATGCACTCACTGTAAGAAGGATGGGCATGATGATGAGCACTGTTGGATTCTGCATCCGGACCTGAGATCTAAGAAGTTCGAGGGCAAGAAAAAGAAGACTATTGTAGCTATTCAGAAAGATTTGGGGTCAAACTCAGGAGATGAAACAACCATTGCAGCCACAGGTATAAAAGGTAAGAATTCTGAAGCATCTGCTAGTAATTCTGCACAATCTACTATTGATGAAGAAAATGAAAGAAAAAGACATGAGATTTTCGATATTCGAGTTATTTCCAAACACCAAAAGACTAATACTTTGTTTGATAGTGGCTCACAAGTAAATTTAATTTCTGAAGCAATTGTAAAGAAGTTGGGATTACTGACTACACCTCGCAAGAAACCATACCCATTAGGATGGTTAAATGATAAAGCACAACTACAAGTGACTAGACAATGCTAACTCAAGTTTTCTTTTGGGTCAACATTTGTAGATGAGGTTGAGTTAGACATAATTCCTTTGGATATATGTGGAATTGTTTTAGGAAGTCCTTACTTGCATGACAGAAAAGCTATTTTCTATAGAGCTGAGAACAAGTATCTACTCATTAAAGATGGAATCAAATACTTTGTAAGAGCTCATAAGCTCAAGAATAATTATACTGTCATAAACTCAGGGCATATGAAACGAATGATAAATTCATGCAAACGATTCTTACTGATGGTTCTAAAGGAAAAGAAACCTAATAAAACCAATGTATTTGAGGGTTGTGATGCTAAATAACAAGCTAATTTAAAAAAAGTTGTTTCAGAGTATGATATCTTGCTTCAAGAACCTAAAGGTCTACCACCCAAAAAGAAAATAGTGCATGATATTATTTTGCAGCAAGATGCTCCATTGCCTAACATTGGAATGTACAGGTTGTCCGCTTTAGAGAATGTAGAAATCAAGAAGTAGGTGTAGGAGTTGCTCGAGAAGGGTTCCATCAAACCTAGCACATCACCATGTGGGTCACTAATCGTTTTAGTGAGAAAGAAAGATGGCTCATGGAGACTGTGCATTGATTACCAAGCACTGAACAAGATAACAATAAAAAATCGTTATCCCCTTCCTCGCATAGATGATCTATTAGATCAATTGAAAGAAGCTGTTTATTTTTCAAAGTTAGACTTGCATAGTGGATATCATCAGGTCAGGGTTGCAGAACAAGATGCATAGAAGACTACCTTCAAAACAAAGCAGGGATTGTATGAGTGGCTGGTTATGCCTTTTGGCTTAACTAATGCTCCTGCTACTTTCATGAGAATAATTAATAATGTACTCAGACCTTTTCTTGATGGTTTTGTTATTGTGTATCTGAGTGACATTCTGATATTTAGCAAAACATGGGAAGAAAATTTAAAGCATGTCAAGCAGACACTAGATGTTTTGAAAAGAGAAAAACTTTATGTTAAACTCTCAAAATGTGAATTTGGCAAAACATCTTTGAATTATTTGGGACATATAGTAGGGGGTGGTGAATTGAAGATAGATCCCTCTAAGGTGGCAATCACTGTAAATTGGCCCAAACCCAAACCTGCTACAGAAGTTAGGAGCTTCTTAGGGGAAACACAATATTGGAGAAAGTTCATTTCTAACTTTTCCTTAATTGCAGCTCGCTTACATGCTTTAACAAGTGAATGAGGTGTTTCAGTGGGGAGGCAAACTGCAAAAACCCTTCAACACCTTGAAAGAAAAGATTAGTACAGCACTAGTACTAGCACTGCCTGATCTTCAAAGACCATTTGAGATCTAAACAGATTCCAGTGACTATGCCATGGGAGCAGCTTTGACACAACACGGCAAACCCATATGTTATCATTCTGAGACATTTAATTTTGCAGTAGTTAACTATCCTACATATGATAAAGAATTGTATGCATTAGTAAAGAGTTTGAAAAAGTGGAAACATTACTTAATGGGAAAAGAGACATAATACATACTGATCATCAACCACTTCAATATCTACAATCCCAAACTAAATTGCAACAATCAAGACACTATAGATGGATGGGTTTTCTACAACAGTTTCATTTAGTCATCAGATATAAAAAGGGCATACACAATAAAGTTGCAGATATGTTATCTAGACCCATTATAAATGCATCTATTATACTTAAGCATAATTCTGTGTTACATGAGAGCTACATTGAACAATATGCTCAAGATATAGACTTTAAAGATGTATATGCAACTTTACGTCAAGGCAAACGAATAGAAGAATTGGATTATCATGTAAAGGACCGACTCCTATATCATTGCGGGATGTTATGCATTCCACAAACTGAAAGAGTAAAGATAATTCGAGAAGCACACACTTCTCTAATATCAGGTCACTTTGGGGTAAGTAAAATAGTTGCACAGCTGCAAATATTTTGTTATTGGCCAAAAATGAATGAGACAATTTCTAGATACGTAAGAGGGTATACTATGTGTGCTAAAATCAAGCCCAACAATAGAAAACTAGGCTTGTACACTCCATTACCAGTTCATTCTCACCCTTGGGAAAGTGTTTCCATGTATTTTGTTGGAGCACTACCTAAATCTAGGAAAGGTCATGATTATTTGTATGTTGTTGTGGATAGGTTCAGCAAAATGTGTATTTTGATACCTTGTAATAAATAGATTACAGCTGAACAAAATGCAAAAATGTTCTTTCAACATGTATGGGTTCATTTTGGATTACCTACTTCCATTGCATCTGATCAAGACACTCGATTTGTGGGGAAGTTTTGGTCAAGTCTGTGGGAACTGATGGACACCAAACTGAAGAAAAGCACAACTTTCCATCCACAAACTGATGGCCAGATAGAAGTAGTTAATAGGACAGTGATCCAGTTACTCAGAGGATATTGTAGCAAGCATCTTAAGCTTTGGGATGAACATTTGTGTTATGTGCAGCATGCTTACAACCGAGCCAAACATTCTTCTACACAGAGATCTCCTTTTGAGACCTATTTTGGTTTCACACCAAGGTCTCCTTTGGATTTTGTCTTTGGTAAAGACACAACAGTTGAGGAACATAGAGATGTGGACAGGGCAACTAGGTTCATTGAACAAATCCAAGAGATTCACCAGGCAGTACACGAACAACTGGAAAAGAGCCAAGCCAAATACAAGGCAAGGCATGACAAGCATCAGATGGAGCATAGTTTTCAAGTTGGTGACCAAGCCTGGCTGTATATTAGCAAGGACAGGATGGAAGGTGAAGGTAAAAAGCTAAAGCTTATCAGGTATGGACCTTTCAAGATACTTGAGAAAATTGGTGAGAATGATTTTCACCTTAATCTATCAGCTTACATGCACATCTACTCAATTGTAAATGCAGACAGCTCGAGACTATTTGAATCTTCGTTAATTGTGGATCCTGAAGAACAGAGTCAATTTCTTTCTATTGGTGACCTGCTACCTAAATATCTTAATGAATTGCAGGAGGACACAGTTTTGGACAGGAAGGTGAGAACGATGCGCAGGGGACATGCTGAGTACCTCAGAGTTGGGTTCAAGGGTTCAAAGCTGAGCAGTGCAAAATGGATAGAGATTGGACAAGTGAGACAATTGTATCCTCACTTAGTCGATGCTTGAAAACTAGCTTTTGGTGGTCCAAAAGCTTTTTCAGTGGGAAGGCCGTGATCCAAATTGGATCGATGAAAATTATTAGAGTTCTATGACTGTATCAAATCCATGACTGTTAAAAATTAAGAGTGAATGACAGACTTCAAAAACTTGTGAACAAGAGCTATCAGGAAGGACCTCTGGACAGTGGCTGTTTGTAGCCAGCACGGAACGATGAGGACCTCGGTCAACGCGTGCTAACCGAGGCCCATGGAGACCGCGTAGTGGCACAAACTAGCAATTGGGAAGATTAGATTAGAAAATAGAGGTTTTTTCTGATGCGCGATTAGTGCAAATCACGCATCACTGGGCAAAATGCTTCGAAATGGAAAAGCCCCGAGCGCTCGATCACAAGGGAAGCCAGAGGACCATGGGAAAAGCGCTAAAATTGAAGGTGGGTCCCGCGCTCCAAAACTGGTGGATTATCAACAAAATGTTGGGCGGTAAGCGGAATTGGCAGGAGACCAAGCGATTCCATACGTTGGATGATGCATGTCTGACGGATGAGAGAGAAAACAGCTCTCATCGCCGGCTAACGTTCGAGCAAGTCAACCGTGCGATAAGAGTGATAACCGTAGGATCTCGAGGCCCCAGATCTAATGGCAGAGATTGTGCCCGATGGGAAACCGGATTTGGAAGGAAGAATAAGCTACGACACATGAAGATTTGAAGTCCGATTTGACCACTGAGTTGGTGGATGAAACATTTCACAAAGTAACTGAAATAACGAACTGTCCAGGAAGAGCTGGCGCTTAGTTCATGAGGGGACAAGTGGCCACCTCCCTATGAGACATTACACAGTGGCGATGATGCAGAGACAAGGAATTCGAAGTGGACAGAGGCAGGCAAACCGAAGGGACAGAAGAGGAAGCGAGCAATCATGAGACAGATTGGATTTAAGCCATGAACAGATAGAGAACATACGAGAAATAAAGAGAGAGTGAGACAGATAGACAGAATAGAGAGAGTGAAACAAGAAGCAGAGAACAGAGATCTGAGCTAACCTACAAAGCTAAGGCAGCATCAAGCAAACAGAACCAGGCTTGAGAGGTTCAAGCAATCCCTGTGAGGATATTTGTTGGGAATTGAGTACCAAGTTGGACTCATCCAATTAAGACTAGTTGAGGTTGAGACTTAGTAAGGGGGAGTCTGTGCACTCTAGTGGCTTGGGGAATCCAAGAACCACCCTACTAAGCATCATCTATTTCAGGAGACTCAAATTGAGCTCCTCATTGTAAAAACTCTGCTTAAAGACACAATAAAGAAGGCTATCATTGAAAGCTGGACCAGGAGACTTAGTCCAGGAGGATTGGGTGAATTCCTTATTAATTTTTTTTGTGTTCTGTTTTTCTTGCTGTGTTTCTCTTACTGTTTTCCAGTGTCTATGTATTTTGCAATCTTATTGATCCATTGCCTAAGATAACATAGAAACACACCAGCACCTGAGTCTGTAATACCTTCAATAATTAATTAACTGAGATCACTCACAAGTGATTTTTAGATAATGCCTTGTTTATTAACACTAAGTTCTTTCTCCTCCTTGTGCCTCGTCCTTATAAGGAGCCTCATGTTTGTCCCTGTAATTGGGATCTCCAAATATCCAACATACATCATACTATGAGAAGATGAAACTAAAAGGAAATCAACATCTTTTACCTCCTTTGTCGATTTGGAAAGCACTGATGAGGGCTTCTCATCATCCGTTGTTGGTGGCTCGCTAATTGTCATGGTGCATTCTCAAACTTCCTTTCTGCATACCCAAGTCCTATTCGACATGGTAATTCCTCTACTTTGATGGGGTTGAAAATTCCTTGTCTATTGACACCCAAGCCTTTTCCTTCATACCCCATTTTCTTCAATGGTTTGAAGCCAATTCCTGTGGTATGATTTTCAAAAATAGTGAAATCATCATCAGGACATATACATGAATTTAGAGAATTACATTTTATCTCATGTGGGTCACGCTGTAGCGTTTCGAAGGCCTCATCCTTTTCTTGTAGCTGTCGTAGCAAACTATGTTTCTCCTCTTTCTCTTCATAGACGCATCTTGAACTCAACATTCTCTGTTTGAATATTATGCTTGTTGTGCTTTAGTTCTTCCAGGGCTTCTTCCATGGCTCACAAATGAAGTTGCAATTGCTCCTTTTCCTTTGTCTCTTTATGTAGAGTTTCATACATTATCTTTACCCTTTTGGAAATTCTGAGCATGGTCTTGTACATCGCTTTTTCATCCTCTGTCGTTGCACGTTCCATTGTTCACACTACAAATCACATCAACGCAATGATCGCTCTGATACCACTTGATCCAGGTCTGGGTGTGATGAAGGAACCTTCCAAGGCCTTTTACTTTCATGATGTATTAAATTGCATTTTTAAAAGAACATTAATGAATACATCTGCATGTTGTAAAGAAGAGGAACAAGACAATCATCAGCACATGAAAGCATAAGCCATTGATAATGGAGTTCGTCCACGAGGGACTATGTCTCCAGGCCCCAATGTTAAGATGGTGTAGGTCGCTACATTAAGTGCTCTCAATAGTGATGATGTACATAAGAGATGATGTCAATATCATACAAGGAAAAATGCCCTCACGCTGGAGTGGCTCTAAGAGATGTTCTGCTACAAGAACTCTTAATCAAAAGACTCCTATCAGTATGACATAAAACTCATGCATGATGAGCATCCCGCCAATGTGGCATAAAAGGGATCTCAATACAAAAGCATGCATGACGACAACAAGAGTATCCCAGCAACATACAACAAAGGGATCTCAAAACATAACATGACGAATCATGACAACAAGTACATCACATAGAAGATTCCACATCATATCAAGCAAGGAATCATGAAAACATGTAAGAAACAGAATCCTGCATCAAACATCAAAAGGGATCTGTGCAGCATAATGCATGAAGAAGAAGTACATGGACACATCATATACCTCACAGCCAAGGGCCATATGAAGAAGCAGATGTCAAACTGCTGAAGTTGTTCGGACCATTGATCTCACGACATCGATCACATGAAAATGACTGCTCGCACATGAATGTGGACATCTGCATTGGCACTTAGAAACGTGATTGGAAAATGAAAGGAGAGAATGAAAAATTTGAATGCACCATCAGATTTGTGGCATCGCGTAGTGCAAAATCGACTGTCCAAAATCTGAATTCTGAGAAGTTGAGAATCTCGGGCTCAAGGAATCTTTTAGATTACCCCGGGGTTCCTCAAAGATTCTGCTCCATGGGTGTACTGGAAATTTACAACTCAGATGAGGAATCTGATCTTGCCATTGCAATCCCTATGGAAAACCATGAAAAACAAGTATAAACTTGACTATATTTAGACATGGCAAAATTTTACCTCCTTGGGAAAATTTCAAGGCTCATGGTTCTGCTCCCTATTTTTGCAATGATCATGGTTCCACATGCATTCTGAAAATGACCGAAAAATGAAAAAATATGATGGAGAAATAGACAGTGCCATTATGTTCGTGGCGATAAGAGGTGTTGAATCCATATAAAATTTGTCAAAATTTGACAAAGTGGAAATTTGGCCCTCCTGCAAAATTCATGGCTCCTACATTAAAAATCAATTATTTCACCTCGATTTGTGTGCCCGCTCCTAGTTCCTCCATCTCTGTCTCGAACTGCATGCAATGGTAAAATTCTTGAGTTTATATAAAAATTCATCGATGGATTTAACAATAATTCAGTTTGGCATAGTGGTTGTGATCCCGGTTAATAGGGAGGAGGTCGGGCGGTCAAACCTCGCCTCCTTTTTTTACACCAACTTTTTTTGTTTTATAAGAAACCTCAGGTGGCTGGGCCCACCTTGGGTGGCCCACCCCTGTACCCTCCTCCGCATGTAAAGTATGTTGTTAGGCATATTTGTTTTGGTTTTTGGGTCGCCTGCTTGGGGGTTAACCACGTGGGTCGGGCGGATTCGACCCCAGCTGGTCCCGTATCCTTGTGATATGGCGCATTGATTAGGTGGTGGGGTGTGTTTAATAGTTTCGGGGTGTGGGCCAGGTCCACCGGCAGTGGCCTGTGCCCACCCCAATCATACAATCTGCGTTAACATTTTATGAGAAGGATTTGGAGGGTCCGGTGGGGTCATGGCCACCGGCCCATTTGAATATTTATTTTTTTTAAATATTGTTGGGGTTAGGCCAGCAGGGTTCATGGCTCATCAGCCTTTTAATGAATATTTTTGTTATGAAGTTTTGGGGTGGCGGGGGTGGTGGCCCTTCACCTCACTTATGATTTTTTTATTATTTTTATATAAAGAGAGGTTGGTATTAACCTTTTAGAAAATAAGGGTCATTGTGAAAATTAACGAGGCCACAATTTTGACTAATTCTAGGAGCCGGAGATAGGTTTATGCCTTGGGTCGGTCAAATTGTAGGACACTTAAACCTGGCCCACAACCCAACTTTGACTGGCCCGTTCTCCCTCATATGAGTTCGGATTGATGAATCGTTTGCACCTTCACGATCAGGATGACGAGATCTACGCTTTGGTCTTGGGTTGAAGTCATTCTGAGAACTTTGATGTTCGAGTGTTCATAAGCCCTTTTTGTCCTGTGTGTCTCTCTGGCGCCACCTGGATCAATCTTAGTAATGAATTAAGTGAAATTATTTTGTTTAGATCTTTAATATTGGTAATCAATCATTATGATGATGATAATTTTTTTGATGTATGCGACAATGAATGCCCAAGTTCACCAGTTGATCTTTCTATTAAGATTTTAATTTGAGAGATTAGATTTGGAATCTATTTTGGTCAAAGAAAATGCTCTTATTGAAACTTCCTCTTCATCACATTATCCTTTATGCTCTCTTATTAGCGATGCATCTACATGCGATGGAGATACTCCATGCTCTTCAAGTTCTTCATCACATGAGTTCACTTCTCAATTGCAAGAAGGTAGTGAGTTTTTCAATGATGAAAGAGAAAATAATCAGATCATTAAGTATCCTTTTCATCCCGTATCATATCTTGTTTTGTATGAAGAAAAATCTTCAGATAAACTTTTTCATGAAATTTTTCCAATTCATATATCTTTAGATTTGCGATCAGAATAATCTTTCGACTTGAGTTATCTGGTTGTTGAAATTGTAAAATCCTAACAAATCAGTGGTAGAGATGGTTGCCATTCTATTAGGAGTGATCTCATTGAAATCAGTAAATCATCTATCCTCACTATATGCATGACCTGGTTACATCTTCAAAATTCAATTTTACAATCCTTGAAATTTTTGGGACTTGTGAGGGAGTTAAGGCACTTCAACTTTTGTTGATGGTTACATCAAGATCTTGCAACTGTGGAAAGATCCCCAAACTGATTCAGGTCTATTTTTCTTTGAAAAACTCTTCTTTCTGCATGATTTTACTCGATGTAAATTCCTTCTTGAAGTATGTTTGGCATTGCAAATATAATCTTACAAACTTTCAATATTCGGTTTATCATTGGATTCAAGCTTCTATTTTAGTTAATTCTTCTCCATGCAAAACCCTTATTCTTAACTTAGGTTTGGAGAGTGTATCTCTCACAGAAGCATGGAACTATGAAGTTGATTATTCTAAATATTATCTTTGGCCAAACTAGTCATACCTATCACATTATTTTGAGAAAAATCAACTCTTAATCCTTCTTGTGAATATTCTTATGTTAATCCTTTTGTTCATTGCACATGAAATCCTCTTGAATGTTAGTGAATGCATGGATTATTTGACGAATCAAATTCTTCTTCACTCGTTTTACCCACACTAGTTTCACGTGTTTGTTATACTGACATTCCTTGTTACTTCTTTCTATGATTGTGATTCTAGTGTAGTGTGTAACCAATTAAAAGAAAATGGTATGTTACACTTATCACACAACGAATATTATTCTATTATGCAAATCATTTGCAAAACTGTTCAAATTGATTTATCTTTGGTAATTACAAACTAGGAATCTGATGCTTTAATCATCCCATATGATCATGATTCTATCAGTAATGACTATCATTCAACTTATTATTTTCCCATTAGCACATCCAATGACACTTGTTTTACACCATTTGATTTTTATGGTTTAAGATGTCATTATCTAGGTACTTGGCAAACAATTTAGGTACTTCCACACTCGCTGATGGTTATGTCAAATCCTCACTATCTTGATATGCCTACTAAATATGAACAAAATTGTTTTCCCTCACAAGATTATCATCGTAATCCCGTGCCTCTAATTCAAAATTCATTTTTCCAAAGATTTGGGGGTTTTCAAGTGGGTTGTCATGAATTTTATGACCCAATTGATGAATGGTTGGAGAAATATTACCTGGAAAGCTTCGTCGCAAATATTTTTTTTTTATCTTTTTGCATCCTTGCTAAGGAGTTCATTGTGGATGAAGACACATGTGAAAAGGTAAGAATGTGAACTAGTTAGAAGTAGTGGTTATGGCCTATAGTTCTGCTGACAGGCAAGACCTTTAAATTTTTGTGAAAGCTATTCAAGTTCTTATCTGTTCTGTTGAACATTTCTTTATGTTAGTTTTAATCGATCATATCTTTGTGTAAGCAGGTTGGTAGAAACTATGGTGGCTACCGTGGAAATTTCATTATAATTGAGCCAACTTTTTAACTAGTTAGGTCAGGAGTAGGTCTAGTTGCATATTAGTTTTCCTACACATCCATCTTACATTCACTTACTGTAGTTTGTCTTTTGTTTTCTCATTTTCGTTTCGCATCATGTTTTGGTTTAGAATCCTTTTGTCTTGTCTTCTAATTTTGTTTTCTTGTTGTGTATTTTATTTTCTTTCACCTTGTAAGACCTTGCATGAAGATGCTTTGTTGACCCAAAGGAAATGTGGAAAAATAGAAAAGGAATTTCTAACCCCACAACATTTGGCTATCCTTCTATCTGTCTTCTTCGTCTTGGTCACATCTTTTGGTCAGTGATGTTCTGATGGAAAATACAATTTTTGCATAAGGAAATCCTTGTGTTGAGGCATGACACTCATGTCTATCCTAGAAACATTACACCTTCACTCAGTTATTTATGTTTCAATGTTTTCGAGTTGATCAAATTAAGTAGAGAAGGAAAAGGGGAATATCTAAATGAGCAAACCAATATTAGAGGTTATATATATGCTTCTCTAAAGGGACAACCTCTCCTACTCTCAATAAGTCGAGATCCCCCTTTTTCTCATGAAATGAATAAGTTTCAATACATAGTATTATATAAAATAGATAGATAAAGGCAAAAGAAGATAAAGGCTTCCTATGTAGAGAGGTGAATCAAGAAACTCCATCGGGATACTAGCCAAGCCTACTGGTAGTAGATAAACGTTTGTGTCCGTGAAGTGACTCCGTTGAGGTACTCTCCAGGCCTGCTAGCAGTGGAGCAACACTAGAGATGAAAAACTACACTCTTGGAAGCTTTATTACCTATTTCCTGATTCCAAACATTGTGTGATCACTGATCTTATGTTTGTGTTCAACCAAGCAAAGGAAAAAAGGGGACTATATTCATGCACGGGGTAAGTAGGGAAGCCATGGTAATCCAAATGATGAATCAATACTTCTTAAAGAACTAGACCTTGCATAAAGAATTTAGCAAGGAAGATAAGCTGGAGTTCTATTGGTCTGTCACCAAGTGTTGTCGTTGGTACAAAACCCTCAAAATTTCATCTACCCTCGATTTTTAGAGCCTACAAGGGATCTTGCGATCGGTCATTCTATAGTCACTTCTTGGTCGGTGATGCGTTGTTAAGATTTTTGGCTACCTTCTTTGATTGAAAATGTCAAAATCACCTGCTCACACATGCTCAATCCATAATGAATTCATGAGCGCATTCTTTCACGCAAGCTTGAAAAGGCCTAGTGTAGTCCGTCAAGATAGTGTCTATTCCATGCTCAAAACATGTCGACAGTCAGTGCACATGTTCATTGACAATCTCTCACTTTCGGCTGCGTTTGTACTTCCATTTTGGTGAGTTTTTCAAACTGTCGCTTTTGCACACCTTCATTTTCACGAGTATCATTCTTATGTTTTCGACTATCACTTTTTATTTCTTTCACTTTAATTGGAGTCGTTATCATGTTATATTCACTCTACCATGTTTCTCTCTCACCGTCGTTCATGTATTGCAAGTGTCATTCACACATTTCTTTCCATATCACATGTGTCGTCTTTGGGCATAGGAAGTGTCGTTGATCACATAAAGTGGAGTTTTAGTTTGTCTCAAGGGGTAATATTTATGATAATTAGTTGTTTGTATCATGTAAACATGTATCACACTCATTCCAATTTTTTTAAGCATTGCCGCACAATTGTTATCATTATCATCGCAAAATGCATCTTTAGTGTCGCACTTGATAGGATTCGTGGAAACGTTTCTGCATTGCGGAAGGTATGATTGTTCATATGACCTGAGTGTTCATTTTCATATCATCAAGTGATCTAAGTGTGTGATGATGCAAAGACTTTCTGTTACTCATCTTTAGCTCACTGATCCAACACTTAGTCCAACTGGGCCACTCAGCGTCATTCTTCCCAACCTGAATTGTGTATTGCGTAGGCTCAACCCTCAAGTAGTGCCCTTGTCCTTTAGCACTGCACAATGCACAATATCTACCTTACATAATTATGCACGATGAAATCTTAGTTCTCAATCCCAATAGCTGAGCTCTAGAACTTCACAATTTTTCTCCCCAACCCAACCTGAAATTTGCATTGCGCAGTCTCAGTCCTCAAGACTTAGCCTTGAGCTCCTGAAATGAGTAATTGTGAAACCACTTGGTCTCCCTTCCCCCTATAACTTCACAGTGGGTTTAACTCAAGGTCCAAGCATCCACCCTGAGTCCTTGAGTCACTCAATTGCATAATCCTCTTCCTAGGCCTCCCTCAACTATGCATTGTGTAGTATCAAGGGTAGAGTCTCCAGAATGAGTCCTATATTCCCTTAATTACATAACTCCTTGGCCTATGTCCTTCGATAATTGTGTAATGGGCATCTTCAAGCCTCAAGCCCCTTCCTTGAGCTCTTAACTCCCTCAACTATGCAATATCTTGAACTTGGCCATCTTGAACTACTCATTGCACAATATCAAGCCTTAGTCTCGGACCTTGGCCTCTGGAACTGCACAATCCCATTAGCCAGTCACTCAATTAGTCACAAGTTCCAACCCTACCAGGTGAATTCATTATATGTTAGGTTAGGGTTTTTGGATTGACATTGGCTTGTGATGAATAATTTTAGTTGCAGGTACTCTATCTTATCATGATAGAATGATGATGGAGGAAAAGGAGAGGAGGACCATGTTATAAGACACATATGGGTCTAAAGAGAAAAGATGATCATTAGGTGAGAAGACCAAGGAACACCAAACTACAACAAAAGATCAAAGGTCAAGACTCAAGATCGCACGAAGGCTCCATTTGATTCACAACCCTTTGAAGGGCGAATATGAAGAAAAAAGCATATCTCTCATGAAGATGAAGCATTGCACATCTCTTATTGAATACAAAGAAACAACAAAGAGTGGCTTGACATTTCCATGTCATCATGCAATCCATGTTATCAGTGTCATTTCATGTCACGAGTCATCATGTGCCACATCATCTATGGATTATGTAAATTCTATATTGGAAAATGTAATGTAAAGTGGACGTCCAAGAGTCATAGATAAGTCAAGTAGTCATGAGGGTAGTCCAACAGTTACATGGGAGGTGAATGATCACCCCATTTGTTATATATACACCCTCATTCTACATGAAAAGGACCTTTTCACCTTGTCTCCTTCTACCAGACATTAGAGAGGAAGATAGTTGTTATGGAGGATAAAGTGACTGCTCCAATGCTCCACTATTAGGGCTAGTGGTGTTCATTGTTTCGATGTATCTTGGAACTTTTACTTAATTCAAAAGCTCGTTGTGATAGCACACTTTCATGCATATGCTGTGAATATTGTAAGACTGTTCTTTGAATGTTTACGATGTACGTTGTTTCTCATATTTACTAAGGAAATTGAACTATTCCAGTGGCTTTGGTACTTATATTGTTGAAAGTGTGTTGCATTTTCTTTGACAATACTTTCTTCCTTGTGAAATATTTTGTAGGTTGATTAACGATTCTTTTTTATGTATGTGCGTGTGTGCCTTTTCTAGATTAGTACTATTAATTATCTTTAAAGGGCCTACATTTCTCTCCCCTTTCGGTAGACGAACCTTGATACTTTCCAAAACTGAAAATTTCATAAGGCATCCTCACTTACTCATCCCAAGATACCTGTGTATTACTCTCTTGTGCTAAACTTTGTACTCAAGGAAAATCTACAACATACATGGCAGTCGAGCCAATACTCTGGATGGGGCTCCTACTCGAAATGCTGTGAGGTATAATTGGGACTTCAGATCAAGGAGACCCCCTTGGTTGACGGATTTCTAGCACTGTCAACATTTTGAGATTAGAAATAAAGAGTAGTCTAAGAGTAGCTTTATATCATATTATATGTTTTAATAAATGAGGTGCTAATCTAAAACTATCCAAGACACGTAGATAAAACATTTTAATGCAGATACATGCTATTTTCAATAAACAGTTGGTGTGGTTTGAAGTCTATTGAGCAGTATAAAAGTGGAACAGGTGGACAATTCAAGGCTTCATATTGTTAGACATTGTTATTCATGTGTTATTCCTGAGAATTTGCTTGCGGACCAATACAATGTTCATGCACCTCCTAGATTCTCTCTTAGACCTAAAAGGGCAATCATTATTTCACAAGCTCGAATGTAATTGGTCATAATCTAGCCAAGATTCCTCAACACACAACAATGATTGTGTCATTAAGGTTGAACATAGTGATCTTCATAAGTTTTTATCATTCTTGTAGGTTACTTTCCATTGTGTTTGGTTTTATTTAGAATTTATGAACTATGAGGCAAGTTGTTTTTGGATAAGGTAGCCTTTGAAATTGGACAAGTTTTCTAACGCTTAGGTTCCCCTGTTACTTATAAATATGTATGTATAAACTCAAAGTAAATTAATCATGTTGTTGTACTCTGTGATACTATTGTTGATTAATATAAATTCCCATGGATGTGTACTTAATATAATGAGCATTATTTCATGAGTTTAGTTATTGGGCATAGGATAAAACCTAAGTTAGGCACACTTGAGGTAAAAACCTGTATCATATTTTTCCTTTCAATAATTTATATGTTTCATTCTTGCAGTACATGTTTCTATAATTGTTCACGAAATTAGGATCGATAAATGTGATTTACTTTATGTTTTTTTAGCAAGTGTATTTCATTTTGTTTTTGTTCTTGTACTCTCTTTGGCCATGTTTTTTTATTTTATTTTGGGTGAGTGTAGAGGTTATTGCACAACCACTACATAATTGGTAGTTGTTACTATGCAATTAGTAAAACTGCTGCAAAGCTACAGATAATGATCTTAAATCAAGATCTGATAGAAATATTGCTTAAATTTAGGTATTATCCTTAATATTATTCGTTGATTTGAATTCCAAGTGGTTGAGCCAATTTAGTAGTTAAACATGTCTTTGTTGGGTGTGGACCCTGATTATCTTCTTTATTCAGAGGTATCGCTGCATTGGACCCCATTTTGTAATGTGGCGGCAACACCCCATTATTTTTGTTGCAAGGGGGGTGGCAATAATCTTTAGGAGCCCCCCCCCAGTGAGGGATCGGGGGAAGCACCCCCGAAGTTAAAAATAGAAGTAAAATTACCTTGTAAAATGTTGTAATTACATAGTCAATTTGGGTCGTTCATTAGAAGGAATTCTAGCAATAGAAGTTATGTTTAATTAGGGGTTTTTTGCCCTAGAAGGAAACCCCTCACTATATATGAGGGAATTGTATTGTGGCTATGTAGATGTGTATTCTGAATGAGAAAAAGAGAGGATATTGTGTGAGAGTGAAGAGGGAATTATAGAAGATCTGTTGTAGGTTGTATCTCTTCATTTTTCTAGATAATATAAAAGAAAGGACTGGATGTTTCTTCATGGACATAGCCCAAATTGGGTGAAACACATATATCTGTGTCTCTTTTGTTTTATGCATTTTCTGTGTTTATATTTCTGCAATATTTGATTTTTTCCATTGCTCTGTAATACATAATTTTTTAACAATCTTGATCATGATTTCCATCACTTGTAGGTTTTATGCATGAGCATATAAATTGGTAGGAACTTTGGTACTAGTGCATACACACAGAGTCCTTGCAAGTTTAACAGACCTTGGGTTGATAATTAAATGATTATATAAATTCTCATCACTGTTCGAAATAAATATACAAGTATTCACATCATCAATTATGAATGTAATTTCGTTGCAAGCCTAATTATCAATTTCTTAGTGAAAATGCCAGTAAATTTTATAATAAGTGAAAAAATAGTAATAGTGAAATAACATGTAATACAACTTAAAGGAAATTAAGCACACCAGTACACTACCTTACTGTTATGGCATCATTTAGCACTCATGTAGATTTTAATGCTCTTGTATGGCCTTGGGTAGCCTTTTTCCATGCAAACTTGATCCTTTATTAAAATAAAATATCCCAAATTCCATATGCGACTCTTCACATTAAAAAGCGCGTACATACAAGGGTTCTATAATTGCATACAAGTTTTACCGAGAGCCCACCTACAAGAGCCCATAACACAAATGAATTAACTAATTATAGGTGGTATATATACACACCTCGGGTAGTCCTAAAATATATAAGAGAAGGGATATCGATATTATACCCATTTATTTCCAGATCAAGTATGATTTTCCTGTGCCTCCTGCACTCCTAGTCTCTATGGAAACCCGTGTTTCCTTTACAGAGATGTTCCTCATTCTTAAATTATATCCTTGTGTTTGTTAGAGAGGTTGTTTTTGTGGCTCAGGATGGACAGATATCAAGGAAGGATTCCTCAGTGATTTGGCTTGGATCAGTTTGTACCTTTCCTGTACCTATTATTGATTATAAATAAAGAAGCTCATGTCCTTTTCTTGATATTTTATTTTCTCATGAATAGTAATTTCTATGTTTATATCTGATGACCTAACATGTCTTTTATGTATGCACATTCAATTATATATCACGTATATGGTTCTCTAAATTGATTTGCAGGCCTACTCGATTATGGAGGAAGTAGAGAGTTTGGACCCTATAGAAACATCTAAGAACGTAAGACCTCCAACTAAGTTTACATGTCTGCATTTAATAATTCACATGTTTGGCATGCCTACTTGACGAGTTCTTGTTGATTTTCTTGTTCTTCCCTGGTGAGGGTGTCAACCCTTATCTTAGGGAATTTTTCCTACAAGCACTTACTATCACAGTGATTCCCACTAAAGAGGAGTTCCCTTCCTCCTTACTAGAGAGCTAGTAATGCACAAATCACAAACTAAGTCAATGAAATAGTATAAATACATTATCCATACGAGTTTGTATTAATATCAAAAAAGGATTACAGATACATAGTCTCTCTAAAAATACAGTAGTCTCGCCACACCTTCATGAGGAAAAGGTATTCCTATCTTATAGACTACATCATATATATTCTTGAAATCACAATCAACTATGAGAATCTCTTGATTCTCATGTTGCCCAATTTGAGAGTCTTGCATAACAAATTTTAACCAATATATTGAGAATAAAATGATTCTATAATAGTATCTACAAATAGTGGGAGGCCAACAACGAAAAACTTATAAATGTTACCAAGTTACTTCCCTTGTTGACTTCAATTGATATTATAGAGTAAACATAAACAATGACATAGAAAATTAGCAACATAGAAGAAATATCCATAGAATCTTACTTTAGGATATCATCAGCATAAGACATGAAGAAACATCATAACATGCAAACATCAACACTCTAGTGACCCAAATTATCTTGAAATAGCCTCTTTGACAATTTTATTAATAAAATTGCTAAAATAGACAACCTCTTATCAAACTACAAGAAAATCCACATAAAATAAGATAACATAAGAGAGTGGAAATCATCTGTATAAAAGGAAATAAATGGAGTAATAGAGCATGATTATAGGGGCGAATATGGTGGAAAATATGGACAAATCGAGGTAAAAAGAATGCCAACTCCATGTCCCAACAAACTATATCTTACAATAACAAAATAAGTGGTATTATAGGATAGTTGGTAATGAGACATAGAAACACACTTGGGTTTCTGAAGAGGAATTTGAGTCCTCACAAGGAATATATTATGATCTTATCCAATGACATTGCAAAGTCATTATTTCTTACAATTCTTATATTCCATTATGCCTTTCAGTCTTTAAAAAAAATTGGTAAAATACTTTTTTAATGGATTTCTTGATGAGTGAAATGTGAACCATTAACTTCCCATATATTTTATGCAAGATGGTTTTGACGTATTCCCTTATCAAGGATCTTCTAAGTCAGTGAGTTCCAACAATGTGATTGTTTGAAGCATAGGTGTTTTAAGTTTTTGTATGCTTAGTAATCTAGTCATGGGATCACCATTATTATGGTTTCTTTCTTTCTTCCATTCAATATGGTTGGATTTTTCTCTAACATTGGCTCTATATTGTAATTCCATTGTTATTTGAATAAATAAAACATGTAGACCCAAGAAGGATAAAAAAAATATAGTTCTATATGGGTAAGGCCCCCATAATTCATCACAACCAACGCCAAAGGATGAAATTTCATCTTTCATTAAAATTCCAAAGTTTCCAAAACATGTCCATTGCTTGATGACCTCAACATAAAGAAGCCATTTTGAAAATATATTTTGTTTTTTTTAAAACAACGATACAAGAAGAAATTAGAAAGAATGCATAAATAAACCTCAATCCTCATATTCCTTTAGCGATAAAACTAAAAAAAAAACTTGGACTAGATAACATTAGTTGAAGGAAAAATCTAAATATTCCTAAGAGAGAAAACAATATCTTTTTTTTGTAGCATATTCCATCATTACGGAAATATGTCTACTATGTTTCATTCATAGAAAATTTGACGAGGAATACATGGGTGTATTTCCTATAAAGGAAATATCAGGTATTTGGTAAATTTAAATAGTTTAAGGCTCTTCAAAATGGATAATGGTGGAGATTTATGTGGTAAATAATTCAAGGAATTCTATAAGAGGTGTGGAGTAGCAAGGTTCTTTATCCCTTAATAGGACTTACTTTTTGACAACATCTTTGACTTCTCTAAATACCACATATTGATTATACATAACCTTCTTAGTTTTTGGGTTCCAAAGCTTATAACCATTCATATCATCTTTATATCCAATAAAGTTACACTCTTCAACTTTCTTATCTAGCTTACTCCTAATCTCCTTTGGAGCATGTACATAAGAATCATATCCAAACACCTGAATATGTTTAAGAGAAGGTTTCTTACTAGTCCATACCTCATGTGGAGTCTTGTCATCCAAAACTAATGAGGGTGACCTATTTACCAGATAACATACACCATCCACTTCCTTTTCCAAGAACTCATTTCCTATCTCAACACCATTAAGCATGCTCCTTGCTTTCTACATTAGTGTCATGTTTATCCTCTCTACAATTCCATTATGTTGAGGTGTGCATGGAGTAGTCTTCTACCTTTCTTTACTACACTTATTATAGAATTCTTTGAAATTATTCCCACAAAATTCTTGACCATTATATATTCTTAGCACCTTATTTATCTTCTTTGTTTGATTTCCCCTGAAGATACTTAAACTCTTTAAACTTGTCAAAGACTTCATATTTCTCCCGAGGAAATAAATACATGTATTCCTTGATAAATTATCTATAAATGAGACTTATTTTATACATTTACCTAATGATGGAACGAAAAAAGGTTCAAACACATCACTGCACACCAATTGTATTATTCCATATAGCCTCATAGAAACAAAGGAGAATCTTACCTGATTCTATTTCCCATATAAAAAAACATTCAAAAAAATAAAAAACTAAATGGAAATTAGAAATACCTTCTACCATATGATTACTTTGTAGTAAACAAAGGCCCTTCTCTCTTATATGTCCTAGTCTTTGATGCCACAACATAGTCTTTTCTCTAGAAGATGTAGGAGTATTTCCTTATTTTGATCCACTCTTAGGAACAATGGAAGTATTACACTCATCACTAACAATCTTATGAAGACCTTATACATAGTTCCAATCTAAATTCCCTTTACCAATACCATTTATCCTCGAGTCATCCTATAGGTATCCTTCTTAAACATTTTTCTTACACTTACATAACTCATCTTGATTATAAAAATCAAATTTCTTACTAATCCCAGAATGTGCAGAACAATAAAGAGTGGTCTAATCCTTCCACCCATGACCTTAAACTTGAATTTTCCTCATCCTATCACTCTAGTTGTTTAGTTATCTCTTAAGAAAACATCACCACCATCAATTCTCTCAAATTTTCAAAACCACTTCATGTGAGGATTCATATGAAAGAATGCACCTAGGTTTACCATCCATGCCTCATGACCCATATGTATACTTGAAGAAGCCATGTTCACATCTCCTACTTCATTTGAGGAGGTTTTTTCTTCTATAGAAGGAGAATATTTAGATCCGTTCCCTTTATCAATAATTTTAGTTCTATAGCCTTTCTTGTAATGTCATTATTTTCCACATCTCTAAAGCACATACAAAAATTTTCCTAAATACTTAGATCTCCCACCTAAGGACTTACCTTTGTTTCTATTATGGGAGCATCCTCTTATAGAAAAGGCATGTTTGTTCTAGATTTTTATGTTTCTCTTTCTTCTCCTCCAATAAAAAGGACGAGAATATTTCATCAAACTTTAAAGTAGTTCCATTACTACCTATAAAAAAACTGGCATACTATCACACAGGTCTAGTAGATAACATAACAAATTAGAGTAGTTGTCTTCATTTAAAATATTAATATAAATATAATAGTTGACTCACCATAGTATTAAAGGCATTCACATGTTTTTTCATTGAGTCTCCATCCTTCATCCTCATCTTATAGTGCCTTTTTTGCAAGAAAAATTTATTCATGGGGGACTTGGACTAATACAAATTCCCTCAGTTCTCCCACAAAACCTTTGTTGCAGTTCCCGCAAAACATTTAGTTCCAAATCTGAGAGACATAATCATATTTCCTTTTTCGCCTTTCAATACAACTTGGTCCAGTATTCTATTGACATCCTTTTTTTTTGTAGTATTCAGATCCACAAAGATCCCCTGAATCTCTATCTAGAAACAAATCTCCCACTTTGAGATTCCACACCTCAAAACTTTTCCTATTTAATTTCTCAATCACTACCTTTGAACTAGTTATCATTTACTTTCACCACAAGAATCATTTCCAGATATTACCCACTGTGACAGGGTATGCCATAGACTTGAGCCAAAATCCTTAGTCAGAAAGTTGTCCCATCGAAGAGAAAAATGCTCTGATAAAAAATGTAGGTTCTAACCCTATATAATTAAATTTATGGAAATATATTCTTTAATAAAAACATAAAATATGTAACAGGAAACACACACAATAACCTTGATTTTATCTTGGAACCCAATACTACGAAAACTAGCAAGAGTTTTTTTCAATATATATTTTTTGTACAATATTAAAATAAAATATCGATCCCACGACATCCATGAACCCAATCCATTTTCCATGTATTAGAATAAAATCGTAGTTCCTTCCTAAAAAATACAAAAGCATCAGCAAAACCACCCTACACCAAAATACTACTTTTAGCCAAAAAAATGTATGCTAAAATTGACACCGAAACTACCCAAAAATATTTTCTTAGGGCCGTTGCTCTTGGACCCCATGCAGGTTGGCTTCTATGCCCTGATGACACGTTGTTGTGCTTGATGCAACTTGTAGTGTGTGGGGAAGTCATGAAAATAATATAACCCATACCGCACACATAATATTGATGTTTAAAAGTTTTGTTTAATAATAATAGATGGCTGGTATATTCCAAAATGGTGGTAATGCGATTAGCTCAACATTCTGAAAAGAATCATAATATATAGTGTAAAAAACTACAAATGTTGTGACATGTCAATGTTCATTATTGTTAAATTTTATGAATCCATTATGTTTCCCTTCTTCTCTATACAAGAAACTTGAAGTTTTATGTGCAAATTCTTCAGTTTCTAATTGAATGAGAGATTCATCTTATGAAACACAGTTCACTACTATGACATACTTGTTACAATTGGGGATCTGTATATGATTACTAAGATGATGGTGAATTCCACATTTCTATTCCATATTACAATAACACATCCTCAATTTCAAATCCCATATATGTTATTTTAAGTTTAATTTATTGGCTTAACAATTTCTCACTGCTAGTGGGATTTAATGATAAATGTGAGGATGAGAGATACATTTGTCAATACTCTTTAATTTGTTTATTTTACTCACATGTTAACAATACTTTTGTTATTTTTCTAACAAGCAAATCATACATGTACGAATCACACATATTATCATTGAAAATCCCACACATTTTGTGTGATAGATATTAAAATATGTTAAAATCTCATATTACAATCTCCAACAAGACCATGATTTTCTCTATGAATATCATCTAAATTCAAGATAAATCCCTTCAATTGAGAATGGCCATTGTTATCTTAAAAAAATACTTTAATTGTCCCTCCAACCTTGGATTTATTTGGTCAATAATACATTATCACCAATCTTAAAGTTGTCGTTCAAATGTGAAGGAAATCATCTTCTTCAATTTTTTTAGTAGAAAAGCTAATTAGGATATAAGATTTGAAATGGTTTAAACCAATGATAGTTCATAAGATTTAGTGTCTATAATCCAATTCAACAAATTACGAAGGTTTAAAAAAATATGGACAATAGTGCAACTATAAAAGTGAAATTACACAAAATAAGAAAAAACAACGAATTATTTTTAACATAAAAATAAAATAAAAGGGAAGGCTAACTAATGTGAAATGAAGTTTCATTCCTATTGGACTTCCCCTTGGCCCCTGAATCTCTCTATTTCTCCCTCCACTTTCATGCTCAAAGGGTATTTTTATAAGAATAACGGAAGCAAGATGGATGTAAAGTAATAAAAAAATTGTAACCAAAGATTATTGAAACAGACTAACCACAAATTTGAAGGTGGTTTTACCATTTGTGTTTTTAGGGTAAACAGTTTGCCTTATGTGATCAAATTTTCTTAATAGTTTTATTAATGGTTGTGCTTGAGTAATTGGTAATCAATATATGTTAAAATTTCATGTGAAATGCACATTCATTTTATTCAATGTGATGGTTTCAGTGTGTTAATGGTGGGAATTGAGAATGGTCAATTGTATTTATGTTAGTATGGTTCAAATATTTGTTTTTCAATTTTAAATTGGTGAATTTCAATATTTCTAAGGCACCTATTAATCCATTCTACCCTGAGATGTGGGATCTACAATTTCCATTAATTGTCTCTCGCAATTTTTCAACTACTTTTAATTGTCATATAACTCTCTACTAAAATTGTTGATCTACCTCCCTAGGAAATTTCCTCTTTCCTCAACTCTATACATTATCTCTATCTAAGTCCATTCTAGATTTTCTTGGGATAATTGTTCATTCCTTCAATTGATTGAAAATTTAAGGAATAAATACCACTAAGGGAGAAAGGGACTTAGCTTGAGAAATTGACCAGAAATTGAAGGAATTCATCCCTTGAGTGAGAAGTTGATATACCTTGAGAAAACAATCCATATGGAGACACTAATTGATATTTAATACAAATTCCACCTCCTCTATTGAATTTATATAAAAGCAAGTTTCACAGAGTTACTATATTTCTACCTAAGTGATTGAAAGGAATTTCCATATTCCCTAATTGTTATGGAGAAATTAATTCACTTACAATGAAGGTATAATGAGGAAAATAACCAAAAATTCACTTTTGACATGTGGTTTAGTTGTTTTTCTGCCTTATATTGAAAGTAGCATATGAAAAAGGTGTGAAGGTGCATTTGATAATTAGATATAAAGAAATAAGCATGGATACAAGAAAGTATTATCATATCAAACATTGGGAAAGCATAGTGTACACCGAGTTTCCATATGTAAATGCAACTAAAGTTTTCATAAATGTGAAATTTTGATGATTATGGGATCTAAGGCCATTATAACTCCTCCATTCCTACACTACATAATTATTTGATGGTGCACAGGGTATACACAAACACATTTGTATATAGTATTTAGGATAAATTCATTAAAAGATATTGAATATACATTCATGAAGTAATTTTAGATCCTTCACACTTTGTAGTCTAGTGATATTGTGCTTAAATTAATAATTTGGGATTCATCATTCCAAATATTAGTTTCCCTACATCTTGGAATAATCATCATGAATATGAGGAACAATTTCATGGACACATTCATTGGATTAATTTTACTAACATGTAGATAAATACATGTGACATACTTTAATATTGAAGGTTTCTCTATGAACAGAGGCCTTGTGGTTGTTCAAACAATTTAGGCCTCTACATAAGATAACCATGAATTGGATTCCATACAATTGGAATAAAGAATAAGACTCCTAAATCCTTTCAAACACCATTATTTCTAAGTAATATTCCATGAAACTACGAATAAAACCAACCTCACAAACCTTCATGAGAATAGTGAGTGAAGAAGTGATTGGAAAGAGGTTTCCCTTAGACTTGGTTATACCCTAGAGATCAATTCTAAAGACCGAGTTCTCAATGAAAAAGTATTGGAAAAATTCTTTATTTGTTTGGAATACATGATAATGTGTTATTAACATCCTGATCAAATCTCTACATAATTCTTAGAGAGGGATTAGAAACAAATTTCCACATAGTACCCATGTTGTTGAAGAAAATGAGCTACAAGTCCTTCATTTACAAGTCATAAGTTATCAAAGTAGTTGAAATCTTAGCCATGATGTATATATTAGAAAATTGCAATCCTTATCATGGGTAAATCAATTATAGAGAGGTTGGAATATTTAAGGGCCAACAATGCCCAACTTCAAAAGGAGCCAATACTTGAAGATGCAGGTCTAGATGTTTAGTGAAAGGATGGAAAAGATGGATAATAAACTTGAGACCTCTGTCAAAATGTTTCTATTGCAAAATAATTTTTCTGAATGCTAAGAGTCCCTTACCTCAATAATCGTACACTAAGACAAGCACAAATTTAAACTTGTGAATTTGGAAGAGAATAACATTCAATTGGATATCTCATAAGAAGATAGGATCACATGGATAAAGAATCAACTACAATAAGAGTTGGAAAAGAATAAGAATGCCTTGGAAAATCTCCAAGAAACTATCCAAGATCACTAATAAGTAAGCCCATCTTTAATTTCCACTACCAAAACCAACACCATCACCAAGCCAAATTTGATAAGCTCACCTCTCATAGACATTTGTAAGGATCAATTGGGTGACTTTTAAAAGCATACCAAAGGAATCTTTTCCAAACTATTAAGATTAATGGACTATGATGAAAAAGGGCTATGTAAAATACGACAACACATCCTAAGTCCTATTATAGCTACACATAGAGCCAAGCATGAAGGCCTAGTATCTCATTGTAGAAATGAAAAGGAAACAAACAAAAATACCACATTTATGAAGGAAAATATATGATAGAGTTGGCCTACTCATTAGTAGGAAGAGAAACAACAAATGGAAGTGGATGCCCACCATGAGCTGATCCTTATTATGGAGGATTTCAAAATGGAATAAATGAGGAAAGTGTAAACAATCAAACTTATTTATCACTTAGTAAAAGTGACAAGAAAAATAGTTGGATAAAAAAAGAGAAAATTATCTAGAGGTCTAAAAAAAATAGGATTGATCCCTTGGTTATCACTTCTTGAAGAAGATTTATTAGTACTCAGGAGAATGTTATTTGTGTGGAAATAAATCTCATCATGTGGCATCATGCTTGAAGAATCAAGCCATGTGGTGCAAGAAATATTTATTTCAAAGCAGGAATACAAATAAGTATTCTCCAATCCAAAAATAATTTAAGAGCCATGTGGAGAGGAGGAGTATTTCAAGCAATGCATGCAGTATAAATGAAAACTTTTTCCAGTATTTCAAGTTGAGTGAATAATGGGAAGCAAAATGTTGGCAATGTAATCCAAAACTTCATCCTAGAAACCACATATCTACGAGAGATAAATAACTCATTGCATCTCCACCTCAAGGAGCATAAGTTTTCCAAGGAGTGATAGTAGCACAAGAAGTATGTATCACCACTATAGAGGACAACAAGTTGATGCCAACCACTAAGTAAAATCCATTCCATTTTCTACCTACAATATTTTATAAGAACCCATTCTCAAATATGTGCCCAAGACTAGTGCATGTAGGTCTATAACCTTGGGGGTATTATGGAGAATTCCATAACTAGAGGGTTGTTTTCATGTCAAGAAGCAACAAATCCTAGAAATATAACATATACCATACTTCCTTGTGGATTAATATGTGGTGTCTTAATGTGTTGATATCACACTAAATAAATAGACTAGAATTTGAATTGGTGCCATTGACTGCAAATATAAATCAGGTCATATTCTAAGAAAGATGGTAACAAATTCTAGAAGAAGAGTTTATATCTTCAGATTAACTTGAACTAAGATTCAATTAAAAAAATGAAGTATTGTTGGAAGAAGTGAGTTAGAAACTAAAGCTATATATATAGCCAAGACTAGATCTAATTTCCTAATCCATTAGCTATAACTAGAGCTAGATTCAAAGCTATAAATAGGAGCTAGAGTCAAATACATGTTCTAGAGAAGCAAGAAAAGATAGATTGATCCATATTGGTTTCTTTTAAGCTTTTAGAGACCAAAAATCCTCTCAATGGGGAGGTGTGATTCAAAATGGATCCCAACCAATGAATTCTAAGACTCAAATACTTATGAGCCAATTTGATCATTTATGTAGGTTTGAAAACCTATGTAAATAGATGCAAATGTAAAATTACGATAAGAAAAAAATGAGAATAAAATAATGAATTATTTAAAAATATAGAAATATAGGAAAGAAGGATAAGGAATGGGAAATCAAGGTTCACTCCTATTGGCCTTCCCATTACCTCTCATCACTCCCTATTTCTTCCTTCACTTTAATCCTCAAAAGTTCTTCTTTGGCCAATGAGAGTAGGATGGATAGGGATCCATGAAAGAATTATAACCAAATATTACCAAAATAGATTGAGAATCCATGTAAATCTAGTTTTCCCATTTGAGTTTCCAAGGTAAACACTCTATCCTATGTGATAAAATCTTCTCAATGGTTATTTTAATAGTTATGCTTAAGTTATTGGTAATAAGTTAAAATTATATATGTGAAATGTCCTCTTATTTTATTCAATGTGATGACCTAAGTTTGGTAATGGTAGAAATTGAGAAAGGATAATTATATTTATGTTAGTTTGGTTTAGAAAACCATTTTTTCATTATCAATTGGAAAATTAAAATAGCTTTGAGGTACCTACCATCCATTATACCCTAATATTTAACATTTACAATTTCCATTAATTTTGTATTGCAAATTTTTTGCTAGATTAGACTCTTAGATTTCTCCCCTTTCTAAAAATGTTAACCTACCTCCCTAAGCTTTCTCTTTCCTCAAATCCATATTTTCTCTCTTTGATTTGGTTATAGATTTTCTTGGGCCAACTAATCATTCCTTCGATGAACTAGAAATTAAAGGAATTGATCCCACTAAGGGAGAAGGTAACCTATGTTGAGAAATCAACCAAACATTGGTCCCACCAGGGGAGAAGTTGATTCACCTTGAAAAATAAATCTATTAGGTGGATCTAATCAATATTTAAGAAAAAATTCCCTCCTCTATTGAATTGAAAGAAAATTAGGGTTCACAACGTTCATTTTTTTGGTGCCTAAGCACTTGAAAGGAATTTTCATGTTCTCTAAATTTCATGGAGAGATAAACTCGCATATGACGAAGTTAAAATGGATAAAAACCATAGTCACTTTTGACCTGTGGTTCAATTTCTTTTATGCGATGTTTTCTTAGTAGCATAAGAGAAAGGTGTGAAGGTGCATGCGATAATTAGAGACAAATAAAGGAGAATATATACAAGAATGTCTCATAATATTAGACATTAGAAAACAAAGTGTACACATAGTTTCCATATATAAATGAAATTGGAGCTTTCATGAATGTTACATTATGGTTATTATGGGATATGAGGTCACTATAATTACTCTAAACCTACACTATGTAATTCCCAGAGGGGACATGGGGTATACACAAACACTCTTGTACATAGCCTTCACATATACCTCCTGGAAATGCATTGGCTATAGCTTCTTCAAGTCACTTCAAATCCTTCTGATCTAGATTTAAGCAAGAACGCAACAAATTATAGAGATAACCATAAACACATAGATCAACGGAAATAATACTTCATTTCATTAATGTAGAAATATTGAAATATGCTTACAAACAGAAATGGAAATAAACCAGCTAGGGCGATGGTAGTTTATCTCTGAGAAAATATGTGGTGGCTACATGCCTCTGAAATGTGTTACAATGAGACTCGAAGGCCTATTTATTGTTTAGAAACAATGGAAAACCCTAAACACCCAAAAAACTAACCCTAGAAGATGAAACGCCAAACTGTGGGCCCCGTTTCAGGTAAACTGGTTCATCAACTTCCCGGGGTCGTAACTTTGGCATACAATCTCTATTTGACGCGTACAATAGCTCATTAGAAATATCTAGTTGAGGACTATAACTTTGGGAAGAATAATAAGGTCTATGACCCATGTTTCTCCCACTTTTCCCAAAAAATATCATTTAGGGCCTCAAAACGACTCCGGAAGTTCAAGACCCGAAAAAAATGCTAAAAATAGTAAATTGTGCTACAATTAAGGAAACTGAAAAACTGAAAGAGATAGTTGTGGGGGTCCAAGTGGGTTAGGTAGGTGGCAACCAACATCCACCTGGATCACCTTCACACCTGGTAGAATGGGGATACCACTTTTAGATCAATTACCTGGGATCCATCATTTTGGTTATAAGTTTTCCTATATCTTGGAATAATCATCCTTAATATGGAGTACAAGTTGATGGTTGTACTCATGGAATTTATCATACTATCATGCAACTCAACACATGTATCATACAGTAATACTAGAGGTTACACTAAGAATATAATCTTTGTATCCATTACGAGGGAAGAGGTATATATATAAGACAGTCATGCACTCAACATCATACAACATGAATAAATAATAAGAATCATAAATCATTTCATACAACATCACCAATTGACATTTATTCTTGATGCTAAAAATATAGCCAACCTCACATGCCTCTAAGAGAATAGTGACCAGAGAGTTTGAAATTAGAATTGAATTATGCCCTAGAGATCAATTTTGAAAACATAGTTCTTAATGGTAGAGTATTAGAAAATTATCCATTTTGTTGTCCTAATTATTGGTATGTTGTTACGAGTTTTATTTGTGCAAGTTACATAAGGATAGACTCTTGTGAAGAAGATTAGAAATAAATTTTCACACAATATCCATGTTTGTGAAGCGAGTGGACTACAAGTCCCATGTTTATGAATCAATGTAGTAATAATTGAAAATAAAAACCTAATCAATAAAGTGAAATATTATGTGAAACAAAAGGAAAAATAAATCTAGAAAAAAGTCTACTCTGAGTTCTAATATAATGGTCAATGTACACGAGTCATATGAAATCATTATCCATTGTACCATTGAGGTTCATGGTATATTCCATGAATGTATTTTATTTGAAGTGTGGGAAGTTATACTTTACATGGGAATGGTATACAACTTGTTGGAAATAATATTAAGAGGGGGGGTGAATCAGTGTTATCAGATCAAGAAATTTTCTTTTTTCATAATTAGATTTATATACGCTACTTCAGAGAGGGGAACTAGCGTGTACACGCAACTGTCTTTAAGGCAACCAACATATATGCAGTAAACTTATGATTCAGTTAATTCATCATATGTTGATCTCTAATCAGTGCACCAATACTTCATCAATCATTAAACAGTAACCATGTGCAGTATAAACATAATAAACCATTACACATAAGCAACACACATGAACACCAAGATTTAAGGTGGAAACCCAATGTGGGTGAAAACCACTTGCTGTTGTCGTCTTTGTCTTCTCTTAATAATAATAAAATATGTTTACAATATTGTACTGGTGCAGAATGATACCAGTATGTAGGCTTCTACTTGCAGAAGGTTACAACCTTCTCTCATTCTCCAACTTCTACTGGAAGAGAGCTACAAACCCTAGCTCTTGTACTAGCCAATATGTTTACTAGTATGTAGGTTCCAGCCTACGAAAAACTCCACTCTTCCACTAGGGACCACGTTGGCACATATCAAGACATATGAATACCTTGACTCATCAATAAACCATTAGAAATTTAGAAACTCAAACTTCATCAACCAACATGCAGTTAATCTGAAACAATCAGATCACTATCATCAGAACATTGTGCTGAACCCAGAAACTTGTATCAACATTCAGAACCAATTGAAACCTCAAAAATTCATGTGTCAGACTGTATACGCTACTTCAATGAAGAAAACATGGGTGTATACGCTACTTCCTTCAGCCCAACCTGCGTATACCTCTAAAGATTCTGAATCATAAACTGTACCAATCAGTAGTGTACTGAACATCTACTATCAATCTTACAAAAATTTACACAAACAGGCAACAGAAAACACTTCTTCTCACTTATACAATCAATCAAATATCAACCTCCTTATGCATTTAGATTTACATTCAGACCTAAGAAGACTTCATTGACAGACAACAATAAAATAGCAACAGTAATAAATCAACAATATTGATCTGATAGATCAGTCATCTCTGAACATCAAGCCTTTCTTTTGTATACGCTACTTGAAAGAAAAAAACTGCATGAATACACTATTTTGCCGAGATGAACCTGCGTACAGATCTGCAAATATTGACTCAAAACTTTGTTGCAATTCCAGACTTCAGACAAACCCAGATCATGATAGATAACGAATAAAATAGACTCAAAACATCAGATCTTGCCTCAACCAATATCAGATCATTCAAGAATAAGTCATTTCAGGTTTCATGATCCTGATCCAATATTGAACTCAAGATGCACATAAATATTTCAGATCTAGTCCTAAACATAACCCTACAACATAAAATATACTTCATATAGAAGTATTCCTTAGAATCTTATTCACTTCCACATCTAGCCTTATGATCCTCTCTTCTTTATATAGTTTTTGGCCTTTCTCAATACCATGGACCGAATCCACTTAGGACCAATACCTTGGATCAAATATCATAAACTGAATATCTTGAACTAAATACATAGGGTCAATATCATGGTCCAAAGATACCTTGGACCAAATACCTCGGACCAAAACCATGGTTTTCAACAGGTATGCACTTTGCCTTCTGTGGGAGTGCATGTGTACGTTATACACTATTTCTGTTCTGAGTACCTGCATGTATACGCTGCTTGGACTAAGTGAACTTGTGTGTATCTCTTAAACTTCTCTTACATCATCTTCTTCCTTCAACTTATTTATTCTCATTAATAGACCTTAGTCCCATCTTCCTGATCCTCTGTACCATTGTGCTATTGCCTCTGAATATTCCTGTTAGCCTCTTATCAAAACTGAGTTGACCTGTAGAGTTGCCATTAAGGACAATAATTGTATCATAATGCCAACACAACTTTAAAATAAATTAGAACTCATTTTATTGAAAACTTTATGCATTCATGATACATTGATATGAACCAAGGTATATCTCAACAACTTGTAGTATTCCCGATTTCTCAAAGTTGCTTGCAATTTTACACCTTTTCTAGTTGGGCTCTTTATCTTTTAGATTTTGTTTCATGGAAATCAATGCTTAAAATCTCCTAGCTTAGATTAGATTAATTAAATTTTGAAAAATTCATTTGTAGTCACATTTCATTTGGATTCATAAATCCATATTACAATAGTCATGCCATACAAATAGATGATTTACCAATTAAATGAAAGAAAGTCTAATTAGCGTATTTTTCCAAGTGAATATATAAAGCTAACAAGAGACATTTTCCCACATCACTTAAAATATGTGGAATGGTATCCCAATACATCTTCAACAAAGGTTCCCAATTGGATATCCGTACTTTTTTCTAGCACTCAACTGAGTTAATCTTTATACCAGCTCTATATTAAAGTATGGAGCCTGATGCATAGGATTGAGGTTTCAATTTCCAATCATTTGGTTCCCTACTAGGAATTACCATACCCTTTTCCATTGGGATGAAATGAAGGAATAGAGAAGTTGGAGAGAATTGGAACATTTCCTTGGGTATTATTATTTGGAAGAATTCAACCACCCATCATACTCTTCGAGTGATGTGCATGTAGGACTTCCTGAAGGGGAGAATGAAGATGCATGAGGGAATGAATCAATATCAATAGGGGGTGAGGAAATATACAAAAATGGACTTTTTGTTGCAAAACATTGACCCCATTTTGGCCAATTTTCCCTCTTTTCATTTGAAAGCACCTTCAGAATCCTAATGTCTAGAATGGGTAGCTAAGTTATAAAGCATGTTTATTATTTAAATTTGAGGTTAGAACTAAATAATAATCTAAGAATAATTTTATATCATAGTTTATGTTTTAATAAATGAGGTGCTAATCTAAAGTCGTCCATGGCATGCTAATAAAACATTTTGATGTAGACACACACAATTTGCAAGAAGAAAGTGGCATAATTTGAAGTTTGTTTGAGTGCTATAAAAGTGGAATCAGTGGACAATTCTAGGTTTTGGATTGTTGGGAACCATTATTCATGTGTTATTCCTTGATAGTTGCTCATAGACAAATGCAAATTTCATCCACCTCCTAGATTATATTTGAGACCGAAAAGAGCAATCATTGTTTCACAATCCCATATGTAGTCAATTGTAAACCAACTGAGATTCCTCGACACATAATAGTCATTATGTCGTTGATGATAAATGTAGAAATCTACAGAACTTGTTACCAGTCTTGCAGGCTACTTACCACTTTGTTTGGTTTTATTTAAAATTTATGAATTATGAGGAAAGTTGTTTTGGATAAAGTAGACTCCAAAATTAGAAAAGTTAACTAGGGCTTAGATTCCCCTATTACTTATAAATATGTATATATAAACTCAGAGTAAAATAATCATGTTGTTGTACGGTTTTATACTATTATTGATTAATATAACTTCCCGTGGATGTGTACTTAATCTACTAAACCTCCTTTCATGAGTTTAGTTATTGGGCCTAAGCTGAGCCCTAATTTGGGCCTGCTCAATGTAACGCCCTGCATCACATTTTCCTTTCAATAATTTATATCTTTCTTTCTTGCAGTACATGTTTCTTTAATTGTTCATTAGATTAGAATCAATTGGTGTGATTTACATTGTGTGTTTATCTGGTAGTGTGTTTCAAGTTATTCCTATTCATGTACTTTCCTAGGCCATGTTCTTTGATTTTGGGTGAGTGTAGAGGTGATTGCACAGTTGCTGCATAATCGACAATTGTTGTTTAAAAACTTGTGGTTGAACCAATTTAGTGGTTAAACATTTCTTGATCATGATTTCCATCACATGTGGGTTTTTTCATGAGCATATAAAAATGGTGGGATATTTGGTACTTATGCATACAAAACGGAGTCCTCACAAGTCTATTAGAACATGGGTGGATAATTAGATGGTTATGTGAATGCTTGTCACTGTTCCAAATAAAGATACAAGTATTCACACTATCAATTATGCATGTGATTTTATTGCACGCCTAATTATCAAATGCTTAGTGAAAAGGCCACTAAATTTTATAATAAGTTAATCAATGTAAATTTAGCAAGAATATTTGATGTGAATGTTTATTACTTTTCATTTCTTCTATTTTTTTTCATCTTTCTATTTTCTTCTTTTATTTATGTTAGACTTCACCCATTAAAAGATATCCATATAAGTGGAGATAATAGTTGAGTTGCATCTATGTCTAGAATTAGATGAAAACCAATACAAGGTTAATTGCTTGACCCTCTTTATGATGTCTATGTGGAGCTTCCTAAATGAGATACAAAAAATTAGGGCCAAAGATAGTATCCAAGCCATGTGCAAAATAGACATTGCATGAGAAATAAACGGGCTATCAAGTGCTCTATGTCCCAATGGTTTTTTCTATATGTAGAAATATCTATAAGTAGGCTTGTGACTAGTATTTTTGTAAAGTTTAAATCTTAAAACAATTCATTGTGCCCTCCTTTATTGGAAGGAAGGTGGTATATCAACTTTCATCCTAGTTTGTTAGAGACAAATCCAAGGCAAGGACTAAATTTGAGGTTAGCTCAAAACCCCCTAGGGGCAATTTTTTGTTTTTGTGGCATGGGTCAAGAGAACACCTAAAAAAGGAATTATATACTAGTATATCATCCAAATATACAATGACAAATGGATCTATGAAAGGGCACAATATATCATTCATCAATCTCATAAACATAGCTAGTGCATTGCATAGCCCAAATTACATGACTAACCACTAATACAAATCTTTGTTAGTTTTGAAGGTAGTCTTCCAGGCATCTTCTTCACTAACCTGAATTTGATATCCTCAATTTAAGTCTAGATTGGTGAGGTATTTGGATTCTTGCAACTAATCTAGTAGATCATCTATCCTAGGTAGGGGATACCTATTCCTGATTGTAATTTTGTTTAATACCATGTAATCAATATACATCTTCTAAGTCTCATCCTTCTTGTTTGCAAACACTTCTTCACCTTACTTGCTTTTATAAAAAACTTCTTGTACAACTCAATGTTTGGAAACAACAAGTTTGAAAATAGTTGGATATCGTGTCACACTTTCCTCTTGGGTGGTATCCCTTTATGATATTGGAACACATCCCTCTATTCTTGTAGCAATTGTTCTAGTTATTGTTTTCATTTCTTAGTACACCCATCTAAGGATAGATTTCCTCTCATTTACTCTTCTACAAACTTATTTTCTCCTAAAAATAGTAAAACATACTTCTTGTGAGAATGTTTCTTAGCTTGGTTAGCAATTACCAATGAAAATTTGGAATTTCCTTTCTGTGTGTTGATGCTGGAGGATTTTCCATCTTTGATGAGGTGGTATTGATTGGCTCTCCACATGAATATTGCATCCCACATGTACATATAGGGACTTCAAAACACCACTCCACATACAACAAAGGGAACTACATATAGCTTTACATTTTTATTTTTTTCTAAAAGAAATAGATCTCTTTCTTATTATAGGTCATGAATAAAAGAGAATCCCTTTTGATGTTGTCCCTTGAATATATTTTTTGGATAGGAAGCTAGGCAAAATCATTTAAGTGTGAGCCAAATGTGCAACCAACGGTATGATGTTACTTTTTGATACAAATTTTGTGAGATAAAATCAGAAAACATAGAAGAAGTAAGAGAAAATGTTGTGAGGACCTAGTCCCTCCTTAGAATTGAAACAAATATTCCATACATCAGTCTATTCTATTATTAATTGGTGGTATCTGGAGTTCAAATAAATATTGAAGTACTGGGCCCCCTTGAGCTAGTCAAGAAGGTTGTTAATCTAGGGAATTAGGTATTAGTTCCTAACTATGATTTTTTTAGATCCAGATGATAAATTAAGAGTCATCATGTGTAATAGCCCTAGTTACATTTCCCCTTTATAATAAACATTGAAAAAAAGAAAAATTAACTAAATAAAACAAGTTGAGTTAGGGACAGACTCCTAGGCTAAGGTGGAAATTCCACCTAGGAGAGATGGAAACTAAAGGGTCAAGGGAAAAATGGCATGAAGATCATTTTCCAACAAGACTTACCAATGATGATTGAGCCAACCACCATGAAAATCAAAGGACAAGGGAAAATTGGAGTAGTTTTGGTTTGTCCTAAAATTCTGGACAAAGATGGGCTTTAACCACTAGAATGGCAAGCTAAAACATCACAAAAGGAACCAAGGAGTGAACATTGGAGGCATGTGATAGTAATGGAGAGTCCACACACTGTTAATAATATCATGTTGTCAAGAACAACATATAAGGAAGAGAACACAAGCCCTAAATCTAAGTCACAAGTGAAGACTCAATATAGATTGAGAAGGGAGTTGAGCAACATTTTGTAGGTCCCTGGTCCTGTAAGAAATCTCCTCACATCTAGGAACCTAGCTTAGGGGTGACTAGGCCACAAGAAGAATCACAGTGCAACCCAATCTATTGTAGGGTGGAGAAACCTAGCCCCTAACTCAGTTTCCCTGCTTGGTTTAGAGATAAGTACTTCCACAATTCTTGATTCTATGTTATATCTCATAAAAAATTCATTGTGCCATCAACCTATGTCAGACATGTTCTTGATATTATGAGAACAATCATGTTTTGATCATACTTAAGTGTTAGTAAAATCTTATGGGATTGTATGAAATAGTTTTTATATTTTATATTTAAATGACACAACATTGATGTGCATTCATCTTCTTTCGTTGTCCTACCTATCTCTTCATATAAGTATAGGTGACAAGTTTAATTTTTATGTATATTGGCATCAAGGATATTGATTTTTGTAACATGATGTGTATTTAATCTTGTGCAGAAAAGCTATGTTTACATAGACTATGCATGAGTTATGATTTGTCATATGGTATAGTAATTTGTGTGTTGCCTATACATAGATTAATTTGACATGTTGACATGATGGAGGCTTAGAAGGAGAAAGAGTATGAGGATATTGTCACAATTCCTTAATGAACACACCTCTATAAAGATGAAATCCTTGCTTGAGTGAATTTGGCTAGGAAAATTTCATTTTCCATTTATATGTTGAGTTGTGATGCCTTGTAGTGTTGTATGTGTACAATTGAATGATTAGTTTTCTATGTTGATTGTTCTGAGGTAATTAGTAGTAGCATAGATCACATGTTTAGTGGCCAAGAAGCCTAAACTAACTATCCTCAAATCATTGAAGTCCATGGTATACATCCTCAATGGTTTGTGCATTGATTAAATTGGATGTCTTGAATCCTCTAGGATAGATTCATGAACTTCTACATTCATTTCATGCCATATTTATTACTTTGAATTATATCATACATGAAAGAAATATGTCGTCAATGGGTGCAGTGATGCCTTATGAAAGGATCACTTGTGCTTGAATATAATGGTTGTATAGAGAGTCAATTGGGAAAACATTTGTAATACTGAATTGGTGTGGTATGGAAGAAATTTCAAACCACATAGAGGATTTAATATACACTAAGGCAATCTTGTCCTTTTAAGAGAAAAAGAGAACAAAAAAAGAGGAATGTTTTGATTGTTATAAATATGTGAGGAAATTGTCAAACGCTCAATGTCGTGATATACTATAAAACATGCATGGAGATGAGAAGAAAAATTTACAAAGAAAGAATTTAATATGCCCACAAAACCACCATGGTATATTCTTCTTATAGCCTCAGAAGTTGTTGACAACCTTAACCCAATGTGAGTAAATTGAATTTTTGTCAAGAAAGAGGTGGGCATTGGTGCCATATATATTGGATCTTCTTTTTTTATGGACAAAAAAGAAACCAAGGCAGTGTTCATAATCTCAATCCCTTATGCATTATCCTTCCCATGTTAGAAAATGCAAGCATGTTTAGGGCTCTCAATAATATGCATAGTTTAACCAAACCCAAAAAGAAAATAACTTGCATTATCATGTTGATAAAGCAGTGGACGTTCTAAGTTATAAATGTGGGAAATATTGCATGTCCTTTGTTGTCGTATTGAAATATTTTATTCAAGTCTTTGTGGAGTTAGAATGGTTTAGGAGGCTATTGATATATCTGATAAGATATTTGAGAAAAATTCAAGGTTAGTATAAGGCCAAGAAATAGTCTTTTGAAAGAATTATTGGAAAAATAACTCGAGAAACAAAAGGTGGAGAATGCATTATAGCATAGTAGGGAGTGGAATTGTTTTGTATGTTTATAGTTATAGGGTGATGATTATAGTATGTTGCAACGAAGGGAAGCTGAAGTAGGGAAATAATATTTTATCTGAGATGTAGGAATGATGTTGTATTCCTAAGGTTATTTATTATGATAAATTGATTCATGGGTGGTCTGCGAAAAAGGATATGTTGGGAAGCTTTCAAGATCAAAGATAGTGCTTTATCACATATGGTTTGATTTTCAATTCTTGCGTAGAGAGGGTGAGATAAACGACGAAAAATGGATTTTTCAAAAAGTTTGAGGTGGGATTGATACTTGAAAATTTTATTTACATTGATCATATTCATGGCTAGATGAAGGAAAGAAAGATTGGAGAGGCTTTCAAGTTAAGGTCTCAATCTAGATGTATAGACTTTTAGTTCAATTGTACAATGGAATCTACAAGCGAGAATATTTTGGAGACAGTGGAAGTTTGGTAGGAAATTGAGGAAAAGGGCCAATCAAGTAGCTTGTGCTTTTGATATTGATGGATATTGCAAGGAAGGAAACATGGTTGAAACTCTTGGAATTAGTAAGGTCTATTTACATTCCTAGAGGTCTACAAAAGACAATCCTATTGGCTCTCATAGAATTGTCTATGATATCAAATCTAGAGTGTATGCAATATAGGATTGGCTGTCATCATCATATTGTCTCAATAATAACTAAAAATGGAGTTTATTTAATAACATCTAAAATTGCAATGTAGGGCCTTTTGTGAAAAAGGGTACAACTATAGTAGTATGACCTAAAAATAAAGAAAATATGACTATAGTGGTGATATGACATGTATGACCTTTTGTTACCTTGTTGGTCCCTTTAGCAATCTGCTCTATGTTTCTCATACACAATTTACTTTTCCTATATTGTCCTATTTATGCTTAAAAAAATAAGAATCACTCTCAATACAAAGAGGATTTTGATTGTATGGTAAGGGAGGTATATTATACCAGGTTTTTTATTTATTCTGCATAAGTACAATTGGGATTTCATAGGGTGAGGAACTTCATCATATTTTCATATAGAATAGGGTAATTTGATACAGGTAATATAGAGGACAATGGGTGGTATGAAGAATAATTTTAGAAGAGGAAGGGTATGAAAACGCTAGGGAATCTTGGGGCGTAATATAGTGCAGAATAAATTAGTGGATGTGGAAGCAATTAGAGATAATGACGGCATGTGGGATGTTTTTTTTTTGCCAGAATGGATTCTGTTCTTGGAAAAATTACAGGGGTATGATGCTCAAGTCACTTTGGAATTTTCTAGAACATTCAATGGAGGTAGGGCCCTAACCCAAAATATCAGTATCCCTATAAATGAAGAAACATTGGAAAAAATCACTAGGATTCCTCTAATCAGAAGGAAATGGTACAAAAATATCATTATTTTAAATGAAATCTAGTGTCCTTTCCTAGAAGAGCCATCATCACTACTTGACTTGACGAAGGGAATCAAAAGAGTTGCATCTCTTATGGTGTGACATTGTTTAATTTCTTCATAAGTTTGTTACATGTGAGGGGCATTTCAGTAAAGTGTATCATTATGATATTTTCATTCTAATTCACTTAGACAAAATGAAACCTATGAATAGGCCCTAGTTATTGCTGAAAATTATGACCAAGATGGATATAGTTGTTCGGAAGAGGAAAAATCCTAAGTTTTCACTTTTCCATCAAGTTCTCATCAAAATCATTATCAAGGATGAGCTAAGTTAAATTGGGGTTTCATGGGGGCATTTTCATAAGGGGGAAATCGAAACCAAGAGCATCATTCGTACCCCTTACGAATAAATTAGCATCTAGAAGTAAGGAGTCCACCCCATAGGAAAAACCTTAGTGATTCTATTCTATGAGGGAATTGCAGAAATAAAAGAGTAAATAAATTGATGATGAGCCAAGGTTGGAGATGGTGGAAATGTATATATATCCAACACCTATGAATATACTTCTCCATTTCAAAGTGAAGGTAACTACCCACTACAAGGAGAGGCTATGAAAATTCACATGGCGACTACTGACGAAAGCGTGAAGAAATCAAATTCAAAAGGTAAGGCCACAACGACCCAACATTTTAGATTTCATAGCCCTGCATATCAAACATGATTAAAACAAAATAAAAAACTGCTATAAAATTAGAATTTGAGGGCTCGATTGCACAAACTTATGGAAAAACTTTAAAACATGGACACAAATTTTAAAACCATTAACTAGGAAGAAGGGCCTAAAATTAGGGCTAAACAATAATCTCAGGAGTGTAAAACAAAATCACAACATCTTATTAACAATATCCTTGATGATATTGTTATCAATACTTCTACATTTTTTGATCTGATATTGATCTAAGACAAACAATTAAGGTATTACAAACTCATGTGCATGGATGTGCCTATGTTATTTTATGCAACGGATCGATAAGATTGCGAAATACACAGGCACTGAAGTAGCTAGAGAAAACATAATAGGCAAACATGTAGACACAACAAGTTTAATAAGGAGTTCACCCAATACTCCCGGGCTACGTCTCCCGGTCCAGCCTTCAGTGGTGGCCTCTCTATTATGTTTTCAAAAGCAGAGTTTTTACAACAGTGAGCTCAATTTGAGTCTCACACAGCAGATACAAATCAGTAAAACTATACATGGATCCCCCAAGTCTCTGGAGTACATAGACTCTCCTTACTTAAACTCAACCTCTATTGGTCATAGTAGTATGAGCCCAATCTGAGACTCATACATGACAGGCATATACAAAGGAGTTCGCTTGAACCTCTCAAGCCTTCTCTGGAGTACACAGACTCTCTAACTCTCTCTAGCTCTGTCTGGCTCGATGTTGCCTTTTGCTTCTGCAGGTCAGCTCAACTCTTTCTTTTTTATCTTAGCTTTCTGCATCTAACTAACTCGCATCTCTCTCTGTCAGTCCGTGGCTTTTTAAGCCAATCTAATTTCTGACTGTTCGTTTTCGCTTCCTGACTTTCTGGTTCCCCTGCCTCTGTCCGTTTGAATCCCTCTGTTCTACGTAATCATCATTGTATAACGCCTCACAGGGAGGTGGCCACCTATTTCATAAAAAACTGAGTGTCACTTCTCTTGGATGTTTTCAAAACGACCATTTATTCCGTTAACTCCAAGAATGCCCACGAAACATGACTTTTTGTCAACGCATCGTCCCCGTCAAACTTCAAATCCTATATAACTCTACCTGTTTACCTCGTCAAATTCGGTCATCCATCGGAACGCATCTCCGTTTTTGATCTGGAGCCTCCAGATCCTATGGTCATCGTTCATATCGGGCGAGTAAGTAACATTACGTTTACCTGTATGATGTGAGAAGTTTTCTCTCTCTTTTGTCGGATGCGTGGCACCCATTGTGTGGCATCGGGCGGGACTCGGTTGAAACTGCTTACCGCTCAAAGCCCTTTCGATATTCTACCGGTTTTTGTGGGACCCCGCCTCTGACGGAATCGGTGCGATATCCGTTACATTTTATAACCTTTCAGGTCTGGTTGCTCAGGGCCTTTCCTTCTTTGAGGGGGTTGTGTCACTAATCGCATATCAAAAACTATCCACATTTCTTGAAATAGCCTCTAGTTTTGCTAATTTGTGGCAGCGCGCATTACCATGGGCCGACGATCTGTGCGCTTGACCGAGGGTCCTGATTGCTCCATGTTGATCACAAATTGCAATTGTTATGAGGATATCTCCAAAAAGCTTGATCTTTATAAGAATTTGAAACTTTGGCATGATTTTAAAGAGTTCATTAAAACTTAGAGAGTGGTCTAGGATCCTATTTGGATCACGACCTTCCCACTAAATAAGCTTTTGGACCACCAAAAGTTGGTTTTTAAGCATCATCAAGTGAGAATATAGATTCCTCACTTGCCAAATTTCTATCCATTTTGCATTGCTTGGTTTTGAACCTTTGATTCCAATCCTAAGATACTCAACATCCCCTCTACGCGTAGTTCTACCCTTCCTGTCTAGAACTGTATCTTCCTGCAATTCATTGAGATATTTGGGAAACAGATCATCAATAGAAGGCAATTGACTCTGCTCTTTGTGATCTTCAATCAATGAAGGTTCAAATAGTCTCAAGCTTTCTGCATTAACTATCGAATAGATGTGCATGTAAGCTGGCAAATCAAGGCAAAAAGAATTCTCACCAATTTTCTCAAGTATTTTGAAAGGTCCATACCTTATTGGCTTCAGCTTCTTACCTTCACCTTGCATTCTATCTTTGCTGATATACAAACAGACTTGATCATCAACTTGGAAACTATGCTCAATCTGATGCTTATCATGCCTTTCCTTATACGTGGCTTGGCTCTTTTCCAGCTGTTCCTATACTGCCTAGTGAATCTCTTGGATTTGTTCAATGAACTTGGTTGCCTTGTCCACATCACTGTGTCCATCAACCACTATGCCTTCACCAAAGAAAAAATCCAATGGAGACCTTGGTGTGAAACCAAAATAGGTCTCAAAAGGAGATCTCTACATAGAAGAATGTTTAGCTCAGTTGTAAGCATTCTGCACATAACATATGTGTTCATCCCAGAGTTTGGGATGCTTGCTATAATAACCTCTGAGCAACTGGATCACTGGTTGGTTGACCACTTCTGTTTGGCCGTCTGTTTGCAGATGAAACGTTGTGCTCTTCTTTAGTCTGGTGTCCATCAATTCCTATAGACTCGACCAAAATTTCCCAACAAATCAGTGTCTCGATCAAATATAATGGAAGTGGGTAATCCAAAATGAACCCATACATGCTGAAAGAACAACTTTGTAGTTTGTTCAGCTGTAATCTGTTTTTTATAGTGTATTAAAATACACATTTTGCTGAACCTATCCACAATGACATATAAATAGTCATGACCTTTTCTAGATTTAGGTAGTCCCCCAACAAAGTCCATTGAAACACTTTCCCAAGGATGAGAAGGAACTGGTAGTGGAGTGTACAAACCTAGTTTTCTATTGTTGGGCTTGCTTTTAGCACACATGGTACACCCTCTTACATATCTAGAAACTTTTTCATTCATTTTTGGCCAATAACAAAATCTTTGTAGTTGTTCAACTATTTTACTTACCCCAAAGTGACCTGATATTAGAGAAGTGTGTGCTTCTCAGATTATCTTTACTCTTTCGGTTTATGGAATGCATAACTTTCCAAAATGATACAAGAGTCGGTCCTTAACATGGTAATCCAATTATTCTACTTGTTTTCCATGACATAAAGTTGCATATACATCTTTAAAATCTATATTTTAAGCATATTGTTCAATGTAGGTTTCATGCAATATTGAGTTATGCTTAAGTATAGTAGATGCATTTATGATTGGTCTGGACAACATATCTGCAACTTTATTGTGTATGCCCTTTTTATATCTGATGACTAGATGAAATTGTTTTAGAAAACCCATCCACCTATAGTGTCTTGATTGCTGCAACTTAGTTTGTGAGTGTAAATATTGAAGTTGTTGATGATTAGTATGTATCGCTGTCTCTTTGCCCATTAAACAATGTTTCCACTTTTTCACACTCTGTACTAATGCATACAATTCTTTATCATATGTGGGATAATTTACTACTGCATAATTAAATGGCTTAGAATGATAACATATGGGTTTATCGTGCTGCATCAACACTCCTCCCATGGCATATTCACTGACATCCATTCAATCTCAAATGGTCTTTGAAGATCGGGCAATGCTAGTACTAGTGTTGTACTAATCTTTTCTTTCAAGGTGTCGAAGGCTTTCTATTGTTTGCCTCCCCACTCAAACACCTTTTTCAGTCCTATTAAAGCATGTAAGGGAGTTACAATTAAGGAAAAGTTAGAAATAAACTTTCTCCAATACTGTGCTGCTCCTAGGAAGCTTCTAACTTCTGTAGCATATTTGGGTTTAGGCCAGTTTACAATGACTGCAACCATAGAGGGATCTGTCTTCAATTCACCACCCCCTACAATATGACATAAATAATTCAAAGATGTTTTGCCAAATTCACATTTTGAGAGCTTAACATAAAGATTTTCTCTTTTCAAAACATCTAGAGTCTGCTTTACATGCTTCAAATGTTCTTCCCATGTTTTACTAAATATAAGAATGCCATCTAACTATACAATGAAAAAATCATCAAGAAAAGGTCTGAATACATCTTTCATTACTCTCATGAAAGTAGTAGGAGAATTAGTTAAGCCAAAAGGCATAACCAACCACTCATACTTTATTTTGAAAGCAGACTTCCATGTATCTTGCTCTGCAACTATGACCTGATGATAGCCACTATGCAAGTCCAACTTGGAAAAATAAATAGCTTCTTTCAATTGATCTAATAGATCATCTATGCGAGGAAGGGGATAACGATTCCTTATCGTTATCTTATTCAGTGCTCGGTAATCAATGCACATTCTCCATGAGCCATCTTTCTTTCTCACCAAGACAATTGGAGACTCACATGGTGATGTGCTAGGTCTTATGAACCCTTTCTCGAGCAACTCTTGTACCTTCTTCTTGATTTCTACATTCTCTAAAGTGGACAACCTGTACATTCCGATGTTAGGCAATGGGGCATCTTGCTGCAAATTAATATCATGTACTATTTCGTTTTTGGGTGGCAGACCTTTAGGTTCTTGAAATAGTATATCATATTCTGAAACAACTTTTTCTAAATCAGCTTGTTGTTTAGCATTACAGCCTTCAAATACATTGGTTTTATCATTTTTCTTTTCCTTTACAACCACCAGTAAAAATTGTTACAATTATTTTCATCTGCCTTGAGTTTATGAGAGTATAATTATTCTTGAGTTTATAAGCTCTTACAATATATTCAATTCCATCTTTAACAAGTTGATACTTGTTTTCAACTCTATAGAAAATGGCTTTTCTATCATACAAGTAAGGACTTCCTAAAACAATTCCACATATATCCAAGGGAAAATTATCTAACTCAACCTCATCCACAAATGCTGACCGAAAAGAAAACCTAAGTTTACATTGTCTAGTCACTTGTAGCTTTGCTTTATCACATAACCAACCCAATGGATATGGTTTCTTGTGAGGTGTGGTTAGCAATTCCAGTTTCTTTACAATTGCTTCAGAAATTAAATTTACTTGTGAGCCACTATCAAACAAAGTATCAATCTTTTGATGCTTGGAAATAACTCCAATATGAAAAAGCTCATTTCTTTTCATCTCATTTTCTTCATTATTAGTAGATTGTGCAGAATTACTAGTAGATGCTTCAGAATTTTTACCTTTTATACTTGTGGTTGTGATTGTTGTTTCATCCCCTGAGTCTGACCCCAAATCCTTCTGAATAGCTGCAGGAGTCTTCTTCTTTTTGCCATCGTACTTCTTGGGTTTCAACTCTAGATGCAGAATCTTGCAATGTTCATCATCATGCCCATCCTTCTTGCAGTGAGTGCATGAAGGTTTGGTATTTTGTATAGCATTTGTCTTACTCTCTTTCCATTTTTGCTTTCTCTTTTCCTTTCTCTTGCTTGCAGTGGGTTTTGATGATCCCCCAACTTCTGGGTTCACATTCTTGCCTCTAGCCTCTAGATGTGTAGCCTAAACAGGTACCTTATTTATGCCAGTGGGATTAAACATGAGAATGGTATGTCTCAAATAACTATGTAGACCACCTATATACTTCAACAAAGTTTCAAGTGAGTCTAAAGAAATTCCTAGAATCAAAGCTCTTTTTCTAAATTCTTGGGTGTAACTTTGTACACTTTTCCCTTTCAATTGGTGAAGAGTTTTCCAACTCATCATAGTTTGCTACATATAAGCTAGTGGATAGAATTTTTTTTTAATTGCATAAACAAATTCATTCTAGGTAGAAATTTTTTTACCATGCTTCTTCAAATCAGTTTGTGTCCTGCCTTCCCACCATACCAGGGTGGTGCCTCTAAGGCATAGGCTAGCTAGTTGAATCTTTCTCCTTTCTGAATCAATGTTCTACACTTTGCAATATACATCAATCTATCTAATCCAGTTATCTAGCTTTTCTACATTCAATTCTCCATCATAAACTAGAAAATCAAACTTTACATCTAATTTAATCAAAGAAGGTTTCTTCTTTTTCTTCTCAGGGCTTTCTTTATGTGAAGAAGATGATGATGAAGGTGATGATGGAGGAGATGGTGGAGAGGGCTTCTCTTCTCTTCCTTTTCCTTCTGGGTGGGCAACTAGAAGAGGTTCTTCTACTCCTTTATCTTGTTTGGTGGTTGATGACTCTCCTCCTCTACCTCTCTTAAATTCTCTATACATTTCTTCTACCATGGCTCTCATGGTCATGAAACTGTCCATGAACTGGGAGTCAGATTCCAAGGAACTTTCTTTTGACATTTCCCTCTTAGGATAGACTCTTCCAATTTCTGGATTAGCTTCAACCAACTCTCCTTCTACTAATTTATGGTTTGATCTAGTTATCATTCAACAAAAAAATCTAGCACAAGCTTGACTAACCTTAGCAACCTAGAGCTCTGATACCACTTGATCACGAATTGATCCAAGATAAACAATAAGGTATTACCAACTCATGTGCATGGATGTGCCTATGTTATTTTATGCAACGGATCGATAAGATTGCGAAATACATTGGCAATGAAGAATTTAAAGAAAACATAACAGGAAACACATATAAACACAACAAGTTTAATAAGGAGTTCACCCAATACTCCTGGGCTACGTCTCCTGGTCTAGCCTTCAGTGGGGGCCTCTCTATTATGTTTTCAAGTAGTGTTTTTACAACAGTGAGCTTAATTTGAGTCTCACTCAGTAGATACAAATCAATAAGACTGTACTTGGATTCCCCAAGTCTCTAGAGCATACAAACCCTCCCCACTTAACTCTTGACCTCTATTGGTCACAGTAGTATGAGCCCAATCTGAGATTCATACAAGACAGGCATTACAGAGGAGTGTACTTGAACCTCTCAAGCCTTCTCTGGAGCACAAAGACTCTCTGACTCTCTCTGTCTTTGTCTTGACTCTGGCTCGATGCTACCTTTGCTTCTGTAGGTCAGCTCGGCTTCTCGTCTCTGCTTCTAACTTGCTTTCTTAACTTGCTCCCTTCTCTCTCTATCAGTTTGTGGCTTTAAAGCCAATCTACTTTCTGACTGTTTTTTTCCGCTTCCCAGCTTTCTAGTTCCCCTACCTCTCTCTGTTTGAATCCCTCTTTCCTATGTAATCAGTCACTGTATAACGCCTCACAAGGAGGTGGCCACCTATTTCATAACAGATGAGTGTCAGTTCTCTTGGACATATTCGAAACGACCATTTATTCCGTTAACTCCAAGAATGCCCATGAAACACGAACTTCCGCCAACACATTTTCCATATCGGACTTCAAATCCTATACAAATCTGCCTGTTGACCCCGCTAAATCCAGTCATCCATCGGAACACATCTCCGTCATTGATCTAGGGTCCCCAAATCCTACGATCATCATTCATATCGGGCGGCTAAGTAGCATGATGTTTACCCATCCGATGTGAATGGTTTTCTCTCTCTTCTTCCGGACGCGTGGCAACCATTGTATGGCATCGGGCGGGACTCGGTTGAAACAGCTTATTGCTTGAATGCCCTCCGATATTCTGCCAGTTTTGTGGAATCCCGCTTTCATAGAATCTGAATGATATCCATTGCATTTTATAATTTTTCGAGTCTGGGTGCTTGCGGCCTTTCCTTCTTTGATGGGTTTGCCATGCGATATGCGATTAGCCACTTGTCACTAATCACATATTAGAAACTACCCCCATTTCTCGAAATGGCCTCCGAATTTTCTAATTTGCGATAGCATGTGTTACCATGGCCGACGGTCTGCGCGCTTGATCGACGGTCCTCGTTGCTTCGTGCTGATCAAAAATTGCAACTGTTACGAGGATATCTCTGATAAGCTTGATCTGTATAACACTTTTAATCCTTGGCATGATTTAAAGAGTTCATGAAAACTTAGAGAGTGTTCTAGGATCCAATTTGGATCAGTAGCCTCTTTGACTAAATCATTTTGTTCAAAGATGACTTGAATAGATGCCCAAATATCATTGACAGAGTCAATGATATTGGCCCATAGCTTTTCTTTAGCTTGGGCAAGTGGCTCCTTCAATGTTAGCTCTTTCTCCAAATTATTCATCCTTTTAGTCAAATTGGTTGACTATGAACTTCATTCTTGTGCATTATCTGTGCCAATTTATTCGCATTCTCTAGACTTGTTATTTGTTCTTTTATTTTATTTATCTAAGTGGTCTAAATGGACATGTCCTCCATTGCTTTGACTAGTTTGCTTGCCTCATCACTTGGTTGAGTTGCTACTTTTGTTGAACATGTTGCTGATGTAGATGTTGTTACAGATGGAAGTGTTGTAGCTAGTGGAGCTGTGGGGGCCAATGAAGCTGCCAAGGTTGATGGAACTGCTATAGTCACTATGGGAATGGAAGTGGTAGTGGATGTCTCAAGGTTGGCCTGTTTCAACTGTATCAAGCTATCCAATTACTTCTCCATTTCTTTCAATTGATCATTTAATTGGAGAATGAGGTCCATCATCTCCTCTTGTTGAGTTTGGCTTTCAAGGACTTCCTTGGTTTGTGGATGCACTGAATGAGGTAGCTTTAGTTGGTTCTTCAAAGCAACAATATCCTCATTCTTCTTCTTTATCAATTTCTTTGTAGCTTTGACATCATTGGGATTATACCCAAGCTCAATCACCAAGTCTTCCAATGACTTGATTCTATTGTCTTTGGCCTATGAGGATGCATTTTCTAACTTATATTGTGTTGTTGGGCATGGAATCCCCCCACAACATGGTTTGGGGCTCAAAGCCCAAGTTTTAAGAAATATTGTTGTAAAAACCCTGCGAATTATGGGCGCAAAGCGCGAATTGTATGTTAGAGTCATAAGGTTGTTCACCCTAAGTTTTGAATGTAGTGTCAGCCTACCCATGGTCCGTGGACCATGGGATTATATAAATAGAGCGAGGCTCTAAGTTGTAAAGTAACTAAGTTAGGTAACCAACGAATGGAGTCTGAAGGATAACAAGCATAGAATAAGAGTCTAAGTATCGTGGGTCATATTAGTAGGAAGAGGCTTTGCAGCAGAGTGAACAGAGGCCTAGTAGAGTCCGCAGCTGAGTGCGCAGACCCTTGCAACTGAGTACGCAGGGTGGAGTCGAGTTTGTAACCAAGGAAGAAGTATAATAAAGAGAAGTTTTACCTGAATTCTGTGTATCTGTTCTTGTGTTATGACTTGTTTGATATCATTTGCAATTATACTATTTATTTATTGGGTGCATTTGTATGAATGGCGAATATTGTTAAGTATAACTAAAAGCATACAGATAAACTAAGTTAATCAAATCATATCGGGTTACTATTAAGGATTTGGGTAATAACATTGTTCGGCCCTCGAGTAGGGTTGTGCAAAGGCATCATCCCAGGCTATGAGGTACTCATAAGTGTGTGTAGCGACGTGTGCACATGATCGAACCGTGGACCACTTGGAACCCATCAAACATCCCCAGGGTGCGGAAACCTGGTTCTAGCACCCTCCCATACTACTTCGGGTGAGACCTCAGTCCGCGCTCCGCGGACTGTTGCCAAAAGGGCTAGTACTACCAAGATTTGTTTGGCTAAATCATCTCTGAACTTGGGTCAGGCCCCAACAAGCCAACAAATGATTCTGTTGCTGGGACCGGGATCTGCATAAGGGATGTCTAATGTCATGTCACTGGAATCCAATGAAGAAATAAATTGAAAGGTGGTTAGACAGAAAGATTCACAAGTTCGCGGTGCAAGAAAATAAGAATCTGCGAGTATCAAATGAACAGTGGTTGGAGTGTTACTTATATACAGAAATCCACGAAATTTTCTTTGCATTCTTTCCCTCTGAGTTGTATGAGTGGATCGCGAAGCTAGCAGACAGTCAAGGAAGGTGTAGGCTCAACAAACCAATTGTGTGGACTCCAAAATTAGTGTGCAGACTAGAAGCATCGGAAGATAATATCATGCACGCTCTAGACCGTTGGCTTGATCGAGTTATAGGGGTTTATCACTGAGTTCGCGGTAGACACGATAGTCAGCTGCAATGAGGCGGAAAGATACTTCCTCAAAGGACCGCGAGGTAAGTACATTAAATCTTTGAACACTTGGGTTAAGATGTTACTGTGTGAAAAGAAAGCTATGCGAATAAATTGATGTTTGGTGCTACGTGAAGTGGGAGGATCTATAGAAATGAAGGTAGCATAGAGATAGAAAATAGCCCCTTGATTTCACCATGGTGGGAAACCGAGGAAGAGTTCGCAAAAGTTTCTCTGAGATGCATGGTCAGTCTGATAAGGCAGTGAATTCCGTGACCACCACCTCCACCTACACCACCACCAGTCTCACCATCTTCACCTCCATCTCCACCCACACCATCTCTGCCACCACCACATTTCAATATGGCGAGCGCGATAAAATTGCTGGTATTCAGGGGAGTAGGGAACGAAGATCTAGACCAATTTTGGTTCATGGTAAGGGCCGCATGGGAAGCACAAGGATTCGTGGATGACAATATAAAGAAGGCAACATTGGTGAGCACATTACAGGATCGCGCACTGACATGGTACATTAAGAATTCTAATGACCATTCAAATGTAGGGATCGTAAATATCTAGGTCGCATTGAACATGGAATTTAACAGGCCAAAGTTAGAGACACAATCGATTATCGGGTTTAAGGAGATCGCGATGCATCCAGGCGAGACCCCATGGGATCTGGATCAGAGACTGAAGAGTATGATTCTCGAAGCCAACATGACCTTGACAGATGGGCAACATTGTGCATGGTTTGTAGCATCACTAACACTGCATCTATGGACGACGTTGTTGCAATAGAAATTAGCCACCCAGGCTGAAGCTTTGGAGATTGAAATGAGATTACACGAAACCCCAATACAAGATCCTAGCCTGGGAGTCCAACAAATCCACGTGCAACTGCAAAATTTGTGTTTGGAAATGCAGAGTTTGAAACAAGACAGGACAACTTGGCCAAAGGTGTGCGAGGAAGTATGGTGCATAAAGTGCAAAGGCCAGGGGCATGACAAGGACCATTGTCCAATCTTTGCGAATTACTTGGTGGGAGGAGTGTTGATGCCATTAAGACCAGAGGCATAAGCAGGATCGAGTGCGACACCTGCATTATGGTGCACGATCTATCAGATAGGAGGAAAACATGCTACGGATAATTGTCATCTATCGCAGAAGTATATGAAGATGTCTGAGTAATTGTTTTGTAATTTCTACAGGTCGGTAGGCCATGATGAGCGCACCTATAGAAGTTACGAGCTGATGATGGATCAGACTCCTGCCTATAGAGTATAGACAGAAACCTGAGCCCTCGATCCAAATGTAGGGATGGCTCGCGTTGAATTTCAGGGGTGCAGACGAGGTTGAGGTGGAATGGGACTAGGAAGGGGTCGTAGACAACTAATTTGTTACAATTGCAGAAGGCCATGGCACTATGCCCACAATTATACTAATCTGACGAGAACATCATGTTTATACTGTACTCAGTTTGATCATGAGGCAGAGCATTGCCCTACACTGATAGCAAAGCTGCAAGATAAAGGGGCACTCCAACCTCCCCTAACTCAGAATTTGCAAATGCTGATGTCTAAGTCGTGCGAAGAGGACTCCAATGTAAACATATTTCTTAGAAGTGGTATCATGACATGATATGACAAAGGTAAGCAACCTGAGGAAAGTTTGTGGGTTCACAAGGCTCCTACAACAACTTGAATTTGATATGGAGCGCGCGAAGGAGACATTCATGGAAACTAAGAAGTGCTTCATGGAGGCCTCCACTTCAGGTAGTAAGGATCAACTAGAACCAGGGATGGATCCTTTAATGCTCACTACCTTTCTAGAGACATGCATGAAACTGCTGTGTGACAGCAAGGTTGTAAAAGGACTGCAGGAACTTATCACTAGGTGCGCGGGGTAAGGAGAACCGCGCGTAGTCCGAAAAATTGGAAAGCATGGATTGCGAACAGAAAGGGAAATGAGATTGACTACGCAAATCAGAGTATGAAATGGATCAAGTAATTCTAGATCTTAGATCAGATGTGAATGTACTACCAAAACAAACATGGGAACACATGGGTAGACCTGCACTGTAATGGTCCCCTATTCAATTACAGATGGCGAACCATCAGAAGATCCTACCAATGGGAATATTGCAAAGGATAACAGTAGAAATCAAAGGTACGAGCATGCTTGTATATTTCGAGGTGATAGAGATTTTCAATGACAACAATCCCTATCCTGTGCTAGTAGGAATAGACTGGGCCATTGATATGAATGGAGTAATAAATCTAAAGAAGCACAAAATGATTTTTGAGAAAAAGTCACTATGCGTAGTGGTGCCTTTATACCCTGCGAAAGAAGCACGCTACGCAGAGCCAGTATGGGATAATGAGAGTGACGATGAGCTAGACTATATCTACAAGATAACCACTTGGGAAAAGGATTGGGTGAATCCTACAGTGGATGGTCGGATTTCGTGGGAGTGCGAAAGCTTTGGCACATTAGATTCAGATGAGGAAACAAAACGATGGCAGAACCGGTTACACGAGGTAACCACACTCAATTGCAACATGATGGTAAGATCATTGCACTGTGTGACAATAGAGGTAAGGGATTTTCCTATGTATGATGGGTTGACAGCGGTGGATAAATTCCTGAACAAATTTGAAAGCGCAGTGCCAGAACAACAATGGTTTGATGCTCTGAAATGGGCACTGCACACGATGCCCACAAGGTGGTGGGGTATGCATCAGAGAATCTTTGAGGATTTTCGTGGATGCAGAATGATGATGCACCTACGATTTGGGAAACCGCATATGCGGCTAGCAAACAAGTATGATGGACAGGATGATCCTCGTACACACCTTGCGAAATGGACCAAGGTCTATGGGGAAGAGCCACAACCTGAATGGGTACATTTGTTCTATCATACCTCAGATGTCATACCCATGAATTGGTATACTGTGATGGAGCTCTGCATGGTACGAGTGAATGGGATATATTGCACGAGGGATTTCTATTAACTTTCATGTTTGAAGATCATTGGTGGGATACTGTTGACGATGCGCTACAGGTAGTGAAAGCAGCTATCTTCAAAATACCCTAGGAGCCAATGGAAGCACTTCAGCCAGAATGGATGACACAACTGAGCTGCGTGCTAGAGTGTTACAACGTAAATGTTGAGGAGGATGATGAGGACCCATGAAATATTAACATTCCAAAAATGGAAGGTTGTCACGAGGTTCAAGGACCATCGAATGAGGACCCCGACATCACTGCACCACTTAAAAAAAAGCAGGTAAACATTGGAATGGAGGTAGAGCCAAAGTATGCAATGCTTGGGGACTATTGGGATGATGCCATGGTGGATAAGGTCACTCAGTTACTTCGTGAATACCAAGACTTGTTCCCGACCAAAATTACGGACTTAAAAGGGATCGTGGGCAACTTAGGGATGATGAAGATCACCCTGAAACCCGATGCAAAGCAATTTAAGCAGTGGCCTTACCACTTGAATCCAAAATATAAGGAAAATTTCCACGAAGAATTAGACAAAATGCTCGCAGCCAGAATTATTGAGACAATGGAAGAATCCAACTTGGTGAGTGCTATGGTAGTGCAGGAGAAAAAGCAGAAGGGTGAAATAAGAATATGCGTGGACATTAGGAAGCTGAATGATGCCTATGTACATGATCCATTCCCAACACCGTTCATAGATGAAGTACTGGAAAATGTTGGCGGCTATGAAGCATACTCGTTAATAGATGGGTTCTAAAGATACCATCAAATCACGACCGCACAAGAAGATAAGCGCAAAATGACCTTCGAAATGGAATAGGGCTGCCTTCAATACACCGTTATGCCGTTTGGATTGAAGAACGTGCCAACCATATTTTCGTGCATCGTTATTGCTACGTTCAAAGAATACATCCACAAGTTCTTGGAGGTCTATCTGGATGATTGGACTATCTTTAGATTAGATAAGCACCATGTAGAAAGTTTACACTTGATGCTGGATACTTGTCGATGACACTAGATTGAGTTGAACCTTAAGAAGAGAGAATCCCTCGTTCCCTTTAGAACTGTTGGAAATAATACTAGGGGGGGGGGGGGGAATCAGTATTAGAAAATCACTAACTTTTTCATTTCCACAATCAGATTCATATATGCTACTTCAGTTAAGGGAACCCGCATGTATACATAACTGTGTTTAATGCAACTAGCGTATATCCAGTAAACTTATGATTCAATTAATCCATTATATGTTGATCTTGCATCATAACTTCATTAACCATATAAATAGTAAACAGGTGCAGTAAAATAGAACAGATCATCACACATAAGAAACATAAATGAACACCATGATATAAGGTGGAAACCCAATGTGAGACAAAAGCCACCTGCTGCCATCTTCCTTTAATATAAGAAAAACCTGTTTACAATCTTGTACTAGAGCAGACTCATACCAGTACGCAGGCACCAACCTCCAGAAGGCTACAACCTTCACTCATTTTGTAGCTGCTACTAGAAGGGAGCTCCAACCCCTTGGCTCTTGTACTGGCCGATATGTTTACCAGTACGTAGGTGTCAGCCTACAGAAGGCTACGACCTTCTCTTTTCTTCTAGGGACCACATTTCATAAATTTTCAGACTAGATCCATTAATACAAAATCAATCACCACTACAATACAACCATCAACTATATCTGCATCATCAATCTCTGAATCAACCAACAATGAAACAATGAAACCCTGTCAACAAAACACAGTCACCAGAACATAGAGCAGACCATAGAATTCTGCAACAACAACCAGATCCAACTGCAACTTCAAATATCATACTTCATATTGTATACACTACTCTGATGAGCCGAACCAGCATGTATACGCGTTTTTACCAAAGTGAACCAGCATATAGATCTACAAATATTTACTCATAACTTTACAGCTATTCCAGACATTAGTTATACCCAGATCATAACATTTATACAATAAAACATGCATCAATAATTCAGATCTAGTCTATCCATGATCAAACCACATAATGATAATTCATTCCAAGCCTTATGGTCCTAATCCATCATCCATCATCAACCGCATAGGTGCTTCCTTGGTTTAGATCAAGCAAAGCATCACAAACCCATAAAGAGCATAATAGATCTCACACTTCATCAAATATTCATCACTTGCACACTTGCACTTTGGCCTAATGATCTTCTTCTCCTTATATAGGTTTAGGCCTCTCTCAATTCCATGGTCCAAAACCATGTAGGACCGATACCTTGGACCCAACACCTGGGGTCAATACCTCGGACCAATACCATGAACTAATACCAAAATACCATGGTCCAAATACCACGGACCAAAACATAGTTTTCCGACATGTACATGCCTTTCCTTCTGTGAAAGTGCGTGTGTACGTTATATGCACCTTTGTATATAGCGAACCTGCGTGTATACATGACTTGGTATATAGTGAACCTACGTATACCTTTTCATATATGCGACTTTGTATATGGTGAACCTGCGTGTATACGTGACTTGGTATATAGTGAACCTGCGTATACCTTTCTTTCTTCATTCTTGTTGTTTACTCGCTATACTGTGATCTTTCATTTGAGAGAGTTTCCATCAAGGACAGCACTTGTGTCATACCTGTATCATAATACCAACAATCTCCCCCTTTGGACTTGATGGCAAAAACCACACCAAGTCACTCTCCCCCTTTGACATCAAGGGCAAAGGGTGGACCAAGATATTCTCTGCCTTGATATACATTATGTTGTCCATACTCCCCCTGAGTACATGTTGAAATCTCTGATCGAGCTCTCCCTTTGTACATGCCAAGATGTACCAATCTGTCCATCCTCCCCCTAAGCACATGTAGAGTTTGCAAAAATATTTTTCAAAAGAATAACATGACTCTACAACTCAACTAAGTGAGTATGACCTTCCTATGATTATTACATACATCAATCTTCCAATTAAGTGGGGATACACCATTTTGACTCATCCACCCAACCAAGTGGGGATATACCAAATGTTTATACATGACTGAAATAGACATTATTATATCATCCTTCCCATGAAAATTGGGGTTAGAAATTAGGTCTTTTAATGACCTTTACATCAAATGACTTTTATAACAATTACCAGCAATCTAAACAAGACCATGATAGTCATTAGCAACTATCATACACCATATATGATCTGCACCATAAGCATCTGTCAAGATCATCAGCAACCTGTAACCTACAATACCATTCTCTTGACCAACCAACAATAAGTAGAAATATCTATCATTTAGCCACATAAGCATCATCACCAAATACTTCTAACCATAATGCAAACAATGCATTATTCGTAGCATATGCTCCCCCTGAACCTATTCCATTTGTTCATTGTCAGATCAGATCATGCATATATCAGCAAGAAGTATCAAGGCATCATCAATCAAATATACATCAAGTTAGGATAAAAGACACTTCTAAACAACATCTTATGAATACCAAGCCATTTCCACACATCATCAACATATTGTAACCATCATCAAACAGAGAAAATAATTGACTGAACCATATCAACTCCTTTTTCTTGAGTTTGTCCTATTGCTTTTCCTCAAACCAACATATGCGTGACTGTGCAGCTTTGAACTCGTGTATACATATGACTTGTCTTTATTAAAATTGTGTATGATATTTAGAACACTAAGGTTGCACACCTTCAGCTCCCTCTGAGTCTGTCATGTTTGTATACTCTGCTATGCCACATCTTTCTAACTGTACTTCCTTTTTCTTCCATATCTTCGGCTATGATGATGTTTTCTCCTTTTGGTATGGTGCCCAAAATCTTCTCCTACATTCCTTTTCTATATGCCCAAGATTTTTACATGCATAACATCTCATATGTTTCATACTCCTTCTATAGCCATCAATGGTTTTGTGACCAAACATGTTGCAAGAAAAAAATATCCCTTAAAGTACCTGGAACGTGATGATCTTTCTGTGTGACGACCTTGAACCATTCTACTTTTGCACCTGGTTACAACATGCCCAAAATTATGACATATAAAACATGCAACATTATTCATCAAAGGAAATAACTGTCTATCACTTCCACAATTAGGAGTAAAGGTATTCCTTTGAATACTTTCTTCTTTGGTTGTTGATAGGGCTGATCTCTCATCTCCATGTTGAGCATTTCAGGTTTCATATTAGAGTTCCTTGCCTCACCTTGTGAGCTAGATTCACCTTCAACAGATTCAACAAAACCAAGACTAGTTTTGATAGCAGGCGACCTTTGACTACTAAGAATATCATCCAACATCTTAGTACTGTCTTGAAATTGTAATAGTTTATTTTTTTCTTCTAATTTACCTTTCAAGATATTTACCTCAATTAGATGTTGTTCTTCCTTTTCGAGATATTTCTTCTTCAAGATTTCTTCAAACTTTATTCCTTCTTCGACTTGTTGCCTTAGTTTGATAATTTCATCTTCTTTTTCTTCATTTTGCTCCTATAGCATTTGATGTACTCTGAAGGCACACTCCAGCTGAGCTTTTAAGCTGATGAATTCTTCTTTGAGGGCACTCTCCCTTTTGTTAAATAGATCCTGTTGATCTATGATTTTATCTGATGCTTCATTTGCTTGTTCATCTTCAATTTGAGGTGATTCATAATATAAATACTTGCTTCCACCTAATGGTAGGTTGTCACTATTCCTTTGAGCTGTTTTCTTCTTCTGACACACTTTCTTTCCCATTGTTCTACGGATCTCCTTCAAGCGATCAAGCTTCTTCCAAAGGAACTGCTTTGAAACCAATTGTTGGAAATAATACTGAGAAGGGGGGGGGGGGTTTAATCAGTATTAGAAAATCACTAACTTTTTCATTTCCATAATAAGATTCATATATGCTACTTCAGTTAAGGGAACCCGCGTGTATATGCAACTATGTTTAATGCAACTAGCGTATATCCAGTAAACTTATGATTCAGTTAATCTATTATATGTTGATCTTGCATCAGAACGTCATTAACCATTTAAACAGTAAATAGGTGCAGTAAAACAGAACAGATCATCACACATAAGTAACACACATGAACACCATGAAATAAGGTGGAAACCCAATACAAGACAAAAACCACCTACTGTTGTCTTCCCTTAATATAAGAAAAACCTGTTTACAATCTTGTACTGCAGCAGACTCATACCAGTACATAGGCACCCACCTGCAGAAGGCTATAACCTTCACTCGTTTTCCAGCTACTACTGGAAGGGAGCTCCAACCCCTTGGCTCTTGTACTGGTTGATATGTTTACCAGTATGTAGGTGCCAACCTACAGAAGGCTACGACCTTCTCTTTTATTCTAGGGACCACGTTTCATAAATTTTCAGACTGGATCCATCAGTAAAAAATAAATCACCATTGCAATACAACCATCAACTATATCTGCATCATCAATCTCTGAAATCACCCAACACTGAAACATTGAAACCTTGTCAACAAAACATAGTCACTAGAACATAGAGGAGACCACAAAATTATGCAACAACAACCAAATCCAAGTGCAACTTCAAATATCATACTTCATACTATATACGCTACTCTGATGAGCTGAACCAGCATGTATACGTGCTTTTACCAAAGTGAACCCGCTTACAGATCTGCAAATATTTACTCATAACTTTGTAACTATTCCAAACATCAGTTATACCCAGATCATAACATTTATACAATAAAACATGCATCAATAATTCATATATAGTCTATCCATGATCAAACCACATAATGATAATACATTCCAAGCCTTATGATCCCAATCCATCATCCATCATCAACCACATAGGTGCATCCTTGGTTCCGATCAAGCAAAGCATCACAAACCCATAACCAACATACTAGATCTCACACCTCATCAGATATTCATCACTTGCACACTTGCACTTTGGTCTAATGATCTTCTTCTCCTTATATAGGTTTAGCCTCTCTCAATACCATGGTCCAAAACCATGTGGGACCGATACCTTGGACCCCATACCTGGGGTCAATAACTCGGACCAAATACCATTGACCAATACCAAAATATCATGGTCCAAATACCACGAACCAAAACTTAGTTTTCTGACATGTACACGCCTTTCCTTCTGTGAAAGTGCATGTGTATGTTATATGTGCCTTTGTATATAGTGAACCTACTTGTATACACAACTTGGTATATAGTGAACCTGCATATACCTTTTCGTATATGCGACTTTGTATATGGTGAACCTGCGTGTATACGTGACTTGGTATATAGTGAACCTGCGTATACCTTTCTTTCTTCATTCTTGCTATTTACCCGCTATATTGTGACCTTTGATTTGAGAGAGTTGCCATCAAGGACAACACTTGTGTCATACCTGTATCATAATGCCAACAATCTCCCCCTTTGGACTTGATGGAAAAAACCACACCAAGTCACTCTCCCCCTTTGATGTCAAGGGCAAAGGCCGGACCAAGATATTCTATCGCTTGATATGCATTCTATTGTCCAGACTCCCCCTGAGTACATGTTGAAACCTTTGATCGAGCTCTCCCTTTGTACATGCCAAGATGTACCAATCTATCAATGCTCCCCCTGAGCACATGCAGAGTCTGCAAAAATATTTTTCAAAAGAATAACATGACTCTACAACTCAACTAAGTGAGTATGACCTTCCTATGATTCATACATACATCAATCTTCCAACTAAGTGGGGATACACCATTTTGACTTATCCACCCAACCAAGTGGGGATATACCAAATGTTTATACATGGCTGAAATAGACATTATTACATTATCCTTCCCATGAAAGTTGGGGTTACAAATTAGGTCTTTTCATGACCTTTACATCAAATGATATACATGACTTTTATAACAATGACCAACAATCTAAACAAGACCATGATAGTCATCAACAACTATCATACACCATATATGATCTGCACCATAAGAATCTGTCAGCAACATCAGCAACCTATAACCTGCAATACCATTCTCTTGACCAACCAACAATAAGTATCAAGATGTATAATTAAGCCACATAAGCATCATCACCAAATACTTCTAACCATAATGCAAACAATGCATTATTCGAACCATATGCTCCCCCCGAACCTGTTCCATCTTTTCACTGACAGATCTGATCATGCATATATCAGCAAGAAGTATCAAGGCATCATCAATCAGATATACATCAAGTTAGGATAAAAAACACTTCTAAACAACATCTTATGAATACCAAGCCAGTTCCACACATCATCAGTAGATTGTAACCATCATCAAATAGAGAAAATAATTGACTAAACCATATCAACTCCTTTTTCTTGAGTTTGTCCTACTGCTTTTCCTCAAACCAACATATGCGCAACTGTGCAACTTCGAACTCGCGTATACACGCGACTTTTCTTTATGAAAATTGTGTATGAGATTTAGAATACTGAGGTTCCACACCTTCAGCTCCCTCTGAGTCTTTCATGTTTGTATACCCTGCTATGCCACATCTTTCTGCATGTACTTCCTTTTTCTTCCATATCTTCGACTGTGATGATGTTTTCTCCTTTTGGTATGGTGCCCAAAATCTTCTCCTGCATTCCTTTGATATATGTCCAAGCTTGTTACATGCATAACCTCTCATATCTTTCATATTTATTCTATAGCAGTCAATGGCTTTGTGACCAAACATATTGCAAGAAAAACAATATCCCTTAAAGTACCTGAAACGTGATGATCTTTCTGTGTGACAGTCTTGAACCATTCTACTTCTGCATCTGGTTACAACATGCCCAAAATTATGACATATAAAACATGCAACATTATTCATCAAAGGAAATAACCATATATCACTTCCACAATTAGGAGTAAAGGATTTTCTTTGAAGACTTTCTTTCTTTGGTTGTTGATAGGGTTGACCTCTCATCTACTTGTTGAGCATTTTAGTTTTCGCATGAGTGTTCCTTGCCTCACCTTGTGAGCTAGATTCACCTTCAACAGATTCAAAAGACCAACACCAATTTTGATAGCAAGCAACCTTTGACTACAAATAATATCATCCAACATATTAATACTGTCTTGAAATCGTAATAGTTTATATTTTTCTTTTAATTTACCTTTCAAGATATTTACCTCAATCAGATGTTGTTCTTCCTTCTCCAGATATTGCTTCTTCAAGATTTCTTCAGACTTTCTTCGTTCTTCGACTTGTTGCCTTAGTTTGAGAATTTCATCTTCTTGTTCTTCATTCTTCTCCTGCAGCATTTGACGTACTTTGAAGGCACAATCCAGCTGAGCTTTTAAGCTGATGATTTCTTCTTTGAGGGCACTCTCCCTTTTTTTAAATAGATCTTGTTGATCTATGATTTTATCTGATGCTTCATTTGCTTGTTCATCTTCAATCTGAGGCGATTTAGAATCTGAATACTTTCTTCCACCTAATGGCAGGCTGTCACTGTTCCTTTGAGCTGTTTTCTTCTTCTGACGCGCTTTCTTTCCCATTGTTCTACGGATCTCCTTCAAGCGATCAAGCCTCTTCCAAAGGACTTGCTCTGAAACCAATTGTTGGAAATAGTACTGAGAGGGGGGGGTAAATTAGTATTAACAAATCACTAACTTTTTCATTTCCATAATCAAATTCATATACGCTACTTCAATTAAGGGAACCTACATATATATGCAACTGTTTTTAATGCAACTAGCATATATCCAGTAAACTTATGATTCAGTTAATCCATTATATGTTGATCTTGCATCAGAACTTCATTAACCATATAAATAGTAAACAGGTGTTGTAAAACAGAATAGATTATCACACATAAGAAACACACATGAACACCATGATATAAGGTGGAAACCCAATGCGGGACAAAAACCACCTGCTGCCATCTTCCTTTAATATAAGAAAAACCTGTTTACAATCTTGTACTAGAGCAGACTCATACCAGTACACAGGCACCCACCTGCAAAAGGCTACAACCTTCACTCATTTTCCAACTGCTACTGGAAGGGAGCTCCAATCCCCTGGCTCTTTTACTGGCCGATATGTTTACCAGTACATAGGCGCCAGCCTACATAAGGCTACAACCTTCTCTTTTCTTCTAGGGACCACGTTTCATAAATTTTCAGACTGGATCCATCAATACAAAATCAATCACCACTACATTACAACCATCAACTATATCTACATCATCAATATCTGAATCACCCAACACTGAAACCCTATCAACAAAACATAGTCACCAGAACATAGAGCAGACCACAGAATTATACAACAACAACTAGATCCAATTGCAACTTCAAATATCATACTTCATACTGTATACGCTACTCTGATGAGTTGAACCATCGTGTATATGTGCTTTTACCAAAGTGAACCCGCATATATATCTACAAATATTTACTCATCACTTTGTAGCTATTCCAAACATCAGTTATACCCAGATCATAACATTTATACAATAAAACATGCATCAATAATTTAGATATAGTCTATCCATGATCAAACCACATAATGATAATACATTCCAAGCATTATGATCCCGATCCATCATCCATCATCAACCGCATAGGTGCATCCCTAGTTTAGATCAAGCAAAGCATCACAAACCCATAACCAACATACTAGATCTCACACTTCATCAGATATTCATCACTTGCATGCTTGCACTTTGGCCAAATGATCTTCTTCTCCTTATATAGGTTTAGGCCTCTCTCAATACCATGGTCCAAAACCATGTAGAACCATACCTTGGACCCAATACCTAGGGTCAATACCTCGGACCAAATACCATGGACCAATACCAAAATACCATGGTCCAAATACCACGGACCAAAACTTAGTTTTCCGACATGTACGGGCCTTTCCTTCTGTGAAAGTGCGTGTGTACATTATACATGCCTTTGTATATAGTGAACCTGTGTGTATACGTGACTTGGTATATAGTGAACCTGCATATACCTTTTCGTATACACGACTTTGTATATGGTGAACCTACGTGTATACGCGACTTGGTATATAGTGAACCTGCGTATACCTTTCTTTCCTCATTCTTATTGTTCACCTACTATACTGTGATCTTTCATCTAAGAGAGTTGCCATCAAGGACAACACTTGTGTCATACTTGTATCACAATTCCAATAGAAACTTGTTGGGACATGTGGTCTGAAAACAAGGACTGATGGTGGACCCTACGAAGATTGTCGTTATTCTAAATTTGGAAGCACTGCGTAGTGTTAAACAACTATGCGTTACCTTGGGACACACCAGATACTACAGAAAGTTCATCAAAAGCTATGCCAAAATCACCGTGCCAATGGAAAAATTATTGAAAAAGGATGTTACATTTTGCTGGAATGATGATTGTATGAAAAGTTTGGATGTCTTGAAAGGGAAATTGGCCTCTGCTCCAATCCTGGTCTTCCCAAAATGGGATGTGGAGTTTCATGTCCATGTTGATACATCGTGTATCACACTAGGAGTAGTGCTCACACAAGAGGGCGGGGAAGGCTTGGATCATCCTATCCTGTTTGCAAGTCGGAGGTTGTCCAAAGCAGAGAAGAACTATTCCACCACCGAGCGCGAGGGGTTGGAGATGGTGTACACACTCCAAAAATAACGACATTATTTACCTGGAGGACATTTCAAGATGTATACCGACCATTTTGCGCTGAAATACTTGGTCAATAAGCTTGTGTTGGGGGGGGGGGGGCATATGTAGGTGGTTCTTATTGTTCCAAGAATATGATTTTGAGGTCATAATAAAGCCAAGACACCTGAACGCAGGACCGGATCACTTGTCGTGAATTGAGACGAGTGAGGAACCCACTAATTTGGAGGAGGGAATACCTGATGCATAACTCTTTGCAGTGCATGTCGTGAACGGGCATTTCAAACATATAATCCATTTTTTTACAACAAGGACTATGCCGAAGGAATACTTTTTCCAATAGAAGAAGGAATTGGTGGTGTGCGCAACAGATTTTTCTATCATCGTGGGGCACCTATACAAAATGGGAAATGATGAGATATTGCGAAGATGTGTACCTGAATTCGAACGAAGTCAGATCCTCATGGAAGCACATGGGGGTGTTGTAAGAGGACACTTGCAAGATGCGTGATCGCACAGAAGATTCTTCGCACAGGGTTTGGTGGCCAACCTTGCACCAGGATTCGAAAACGCACTGTAAGGCCTACGATATATGTCAAAGCACTGGAAAACCATCGCGGAAGGATGAGATGTTGTTAAATCCACAAATGACATTGTAGCCATTTGAAAAATGGGCAATCGACTTTGTGGGACCAATCAAACCTTAGGGAAAGATCGACACACGCTGCATCATCACCTCGATGAAGTACTTGACACGATGGGTGGAAGAGCAACTGGTTAAAGACTGCACGACCACTACGGCTGTGAAGTTTTTGTTCGAAAATGTGTTGACCCGATTTGGTTGTCTGAAAATCTTAATGAGTGACCACGGAACACATTTCTTGAATGAAACCATGAGTGCACTCATAGAATAGTTCCATGTGTATCATTAGAAAAGTACACTGTACCACTCACAAGCTAATGGGACAGTAGAGGCATTCAACAAAATACTGGAGACTGCGCTGACCAAATTGTGCAATTTGCAGCGAAACGATTAGGACCTGTGCGTACCTGCCATGCTATGGGCTTACAGGACAATATGCAAGAAACTGATGGTACAGACACCTTTTCAGTTAGTTTATGGCGTGGAAGCTCTCATGCCGATGGAATATATTGTACCTGGTCTGCAAATAGCAGCGCTTATAGACATGACGGACCGCAAAGATTTGGAAGAAAGGCTCACGCAATTAGAAGAACTTGAGGAAGAATGGCTTTTGGCTGGATTTCATCAACCGGTACAAAAGCAGCGTGAAAAATCCTAGCACGACCGCCATATCAAATTGCACACCTTCAAGGTAAACGACTTAGTGCTGATGTATGATAGTAAGTTTGAAAAATTTATGGGAAAATTCAAAATGCACTGGATGGGACCATACGTGGTTAAGGAGGTCATAGACGGAGGCGTGTTCTAGCTAGTCAAACTAAATGGAGAACCCTTCCCAAGAAAAGTAAATGGAAGCTGCTTGAAGCCCTACACGGGTGGGCCGACTATCTGACTAACCGGCCGAAGCAGAGTCTTCACGACCCGAGGAGCTGGACAAGGGTGCAGGACTATAAACATACACAACTGATGCTGGTATAGATGTAAGAACACAATTCAGACATGGAGGAATGAATGCAGGTGGTTTAGCAAGCAGCAGCTTAGTGCGCTGCAGACATTAGCACCATATGGGAACAATTGGAGGGACTCCACGCCAAGATCTCCACGCCGAAAGAGTGACTCAAGGGTGAGTCATGATGTTTGTGTTGGGGGCCTGTTGGGCATGGAATCCCCCCATAGCTTGGTTTGGGGCTCAAAGCCCAAGTTTTGAGTAATATTGTTGTAAAAACCCCGTGAATTGCGGGCGCAAAGCGCGAATTGTATGTTAGAGTCATAGGGCTATCCGCCCTAAGTTTTGAATGCAGTGTTAGCCTACCCATGGTCCAAGGACCATGGGATTGTATAAATAGAGCGAGGTTCTAAGTTGTAAAGTAACTAAGTTAGGTAACCAACGGATGGAGTCTGAAGGATAGCAAGCATAGAACAAGAGTCTAAGGATCTTGGGTCATAGTAGTAGGAAGAGGCTCTGCAACTGAGTGCACAGAGGCCTAGTAGAGTCCACAACTGAGTGCACAGACCCCTCCAGCTGAGTGCGGGGGCTGGAGTCGAGTTTATAACCAAGAAAGAAGAATAATAAAGAGAAGTTTTACCTGAATTCTGTGTACCTATTCTTGTGTTATTGCCTGTTTTATATCATTTGCAATTATACTGTTTATTTACTGTGCGCATGATTGAACCACGAACCACTTGGAACCCATCAGACATCCCCAAGGTGTGGAAACATGGTTCTAGCACCCTCCCATACTACTTTGGGTAAGAACTCAGTCTGCGCTTTGCGGACTATTGCTGAAAGAGCCAGTAGTACCGATATTTGTTTGGCTAAATCATCGCTGAACCTAGGTCAGGCCCCAAAAAGCCAACATGTGCTATGATATTATTGAGTGAGCTTTGGAGTTTGTGTGCATTCATTGCTTTATTTGTTATGGTGGAATAAATCATCTCACCTGCCTACTTATGGAACTCAATTTGGTCAATAGGGTGCACATCTGTAGCCATAACTTCAAAAAAAAAAATCTTGTAGTCTGCTGATGATCTTGGTTGCTAGACTGTAGGCTGCATGAATGCCATTTACATTTTACCCGTCTTAATGTCAAAGGCTAACATTAATCTATTTTGATTTGCAGGTGTTTTCTTAAAGTACTGGGCACAAGTCTCAGCGTTTAATGCCTCATTTCTCAACTTAATTTCTTTGTACTTCTCCTTTATATCTTTCTCTTTATCCACTATCTTGCTAGATGAAGAGACTTCAATGCTGAGTTGTTTCTCAATAAGTTGAGTGTTTGAAGTAGAAGGCTAGTGTGTTTCTTTTGAAGCTGTTGGGCCTTTACTCCTTCCAACCATTGTTTCAGTGTCAATGATTTCCATTATGTCAATGGTGTCTTTCTGTTCAGTTACAGGATTAAGCTTGGGCATCTTCTTTTAATTGATCTCAAATTGGTCATTTGTAGTGTGCATTGATGAGCTAGAACCTTCTTCCCTGGTTCTTTTTGCATTTCTGTCTTCATTGGCTGGAGTCTGCAAAATAGGAGGAATATTCATCTATTCTTCTAGGGCTAGAACCTGCATAAAGGAACTAGTATCAATATGCTTTTCCACATCTATCAAAGTATTCTACACATCTACTACATTATTCTCCAAATCTATGAAAGTGTTTTCCAACCATTCTGACTGGTTGGCAAATTTCTCAATGTCTAGCCTAGGATCATGTATGAAAGAACTCAATTTGAATTTGAGCCTTAGCTTATTTATGACTCCATGAGGGTCATATTGCCACACAAAACTGCTCTTGAAATTCATTTGCTGTAAAATTTTATCTACCTCTATTCCAGCTTCCCTATTATTACAAATAAAGGGGCCCAATTGGTTTTTCATTTTAAACTGGGTCTTCTTCCTAGCTGATAGGAAATTAACGTCATCAGAGTTTATGATTTGTCTGAAATACTCTAATGCAAATATCCTCATGGGCAGGTATTTGGGAAACTTGTAGGGAGTTAGTTGGCATCCATATATTCTGATTTCTATGTGGTCCTCGTATAGATACCAGTATCCCACTCTATTGTTCTTAGCCAACTGTAACACTCTTTTAATCTCCTAACTGATCCTAAGCTGATAGCTACTGGTTAGCATGTTTATAACTAGATGAAAAAATGAGTCAATTAAGTCTTTATAGGAAAAAATAGTGGACTATCTTTGGATCAGTGGTGTCCAATAGATGACAGATCTTGGATTTCCCTTAGTGTCTGACTTTTGGATGCTATTTGGAAATTTGTCAGACTGATAATATAGGAACATGTGAAACAAAACTGAAGAGTATTTGAACACTCTCATTTGGTAATATGATAAATTGTTCATGGATTCTATCTACTATGAACTGAGCATACTTGTAGATTATAAAGGAGGCTTGCTTGGGAAAAAGATAGAAATGAAAGCAAGGACAAACTCATTCACATGTTCATCAATGGTGTACCCTAGAATGCAAGAGAGCATGGTTATAATTTGTCTGCCTCTCTCAGAAAAAATGGTGGCAACATATGGAGGACTATCTGTTGGAGTATGAGACTCCTCTATGATGAAAGTTTGGAAAATCTGAGCCTTCTTGGGAAGGTCTAGATTTATGTAGAGTTCAAGTAAACCTTCAATGGAAAGTGGGGTATCATCTGGGCCTTGCTGGATCTGCAACATTTGATTTATTGATTTTGCTATAATAGTGAATAAAACTTGTTGGTCAGGGGTGACTATGGTTCTTTTACTAGGAACATAACAACCTTGGCAAAAGTGGATTATTTTTGGGAATGGGTGTACTTCTGGGAATAAGTACTTGGGAAAATTGGACTCCCATAAGTGAATGTCATCATTTTGGTTCAAAAACTTGTCTTTACTCCAGCAGTGGAGTTTCAGTAGGTAGGCAAGGGAAGCAGTGTCCTTGATTTGAAATTCTCTGTCAGCTAATGGAAGGTGGTCGATATCCAGGTGAGGGGTTTGTAGAGGTCTTACATCCAGGGAGGTATGGGAAGCCATAATTTGATATATTCAACTGAATTAGTCTTCCTGTGGCTTTAGGAGTGAGGTCAGGAGCTCTGGAATAGTGGGGAGGGTAATTACAATCTGTAAAAAAGGGTTTGGATGCACAACAAGTCTTTTTTTACTTTAGTAAGGTTTCTTAATTAATTTAATTAACTAACCATTCAATAATTATTGTGCATAGTTCAAATTTACGGGGTCATTCTAGTTCTTCCAAGAATACCTAGAAATTGGCGATTTGGTATGCAGACAAGGTTCTGTGGTGGCACAAGAGGCTTTTGAGGCTTCAACTGTCAATTTGCTGCTTCAATTCGGTGTCTGTAGCGTCTTCGGGTGGCAAAGTTGGTTAAATTGGTAGTGTAGAGGTTTAGGGTGTTAGAATTGGTTTAGCAGAGGTTTACAGTGAAAATGAGCGAAAAGAGCAAATTGGGGCTTTTTAGACCTTTTAACCAATACTGGTTAGATTTTGGCACGAGATTTATTGAATGAATAGTGGGCAATTTTGGTTTAGGCAGGGAGGTGGTTTTAGGCCATATCGCACCACTTGTGGATGGAGGGTGGTATTTTTCATGAGGACACAATATAACTTGGTGCCGCCACATAGCAGAAACCGCGAATCTCACACGCTCTCTGGCCGTTAAATGTGGGATGATGAATCTGCGCGATATGGCTATGAGCTGTTGGATCTATAGGTGGGATATCAGATGGATATCACACAGTGAAGTAGCACGGATGGAGTTGGGATGTGATTGGCAGGGCCCGATATTTAATTACAAATGAAATGTGATTAATTAACAAATAATGACGGGATTTTTAATATAAGTGGTAGGTTAATTAAAGGTGGGGACCATGGGCTATATGCAGAGGTTTTTTTAACTATACACCAAGGCTTGGTGGGTTAAAAGGGTGTTGGGAAATTATAACGTGGGGGATTTATTAAGCAGGACTTTAGGAAATAACTTAGGATAAAAGGTTTTTGTGGGTTTTTAAGGGGAAAGGGGAAATTAATAAGGGGGGAATGTAATATTTGTAATGGGAATGGGTTTCACACTAGGGTAAGGGGATTTTGGAAGGGGGAATGATTTTTTAAGGGTAATATCTAGGGAAATGTGTGAAACCAGGGGGTAAAAGGTCAAAATGAGGGGAAGGGGTATTTATAAGTAATGAAGGGATAATGAGGGGAAATTAATAAACTAAGTATGTGGGGGTCTAATGAAATCAGGGGAAATTATTAAATAAGGTTTGGTGAATATACTTTCTCTTTCACAATTCTTCCTGCACATGAAACGTAGGATTAAGCATGATGAGTGTGATTTTGACTTAGCAACCTTGTGCTCTTGCAAAACTTCTTCTACCTACCCTTTATTTAGCCTAGCATTTTCTCTTCATTTGTGGGGTGCATTTGAGCTTGCTGACCCTTTATTTCCTTTTCTTTTGGTAAGCAAACTATCTAATTCTAACCTTATAACTTCCAATTGCTCATATTAAACTGATGAACTCATTATTATTCTCTACCTAACCACTGATCTGCCAATATTAAACAGTTTGGCTAGATCTTTATTCTCTATCTATCAACATGAAATTTAAAGCATGAATTAGTCAAGATTAAACTATTTTACCATCATGAATTGTGGCATTTTTGACAAGCTACACACAACATTATTTTGCAAACTAAAGTAAAAGGAGTGGCATTTGAATTTGCACACTTTCATGATTTATTTTCATCTCTCTTTTTCTTTTTTTGTGGGGTGGGGGGGGGGGGTTCATATTTTTTACCTTTTTTCTTACTTTTTGTTTCTTTTTTTCCTTTGATTATTCTTTTAGGACATACCCTCTTTACATTTTTTAATTTCAATAATATGTGAAAACATTTTGTAGAAAGAAATGGTATGTACAATATTACAAGACTAACCATAGCTAATTCAAAATCATGGATCCTATTATAGGACCCTAACAAAAGGAAAACAAAAAACTAAAACAACACTTGTACAAACTAATACAAGTTAAAATTCCAGCAACCATGAAGAGAAAAAAAATCAAAACAACACTCATAGAAGCGAAACAACAAAAAGCAATAGAAAAAGAAGCAAAAGACGACAAAATAAAAAATCACCTGGAAAAGTAACGACAACTCCACCGAAGGTTCCTTGATCTCCATGGGAATGCTATAGATCTAATATCAAATGTACAAATGATCTCTAGAGGAATCTATTAAATATATTTGGGTGGATTGGGGTTTATGATGCACATGCCTAAAATCAAGGAGAAAATGACACTTGGTGAAACTTTCTAAAAATAGGGACCATGCCACCTTCAGGAAACTAATGATAAATCCCTGTTTTCTAGGGATTTATTTTTTCTTTTTTTCGTTTTGATTTTTCGAGAAACTTTCCACGCACACTGTCGGGAAATGTTGCACAATTTTGGGAACTAGGCAACTTTCTAGCTCAGTGCATTGTGCAACTTCTGAGTTCAAGGAGAGGATTACGCAGTTTCTGAAGGCAATTCCAGAACTGCTGCAAGATCAACTCAAAAGGATGCTTGTGATTTCAAAATATTATTTAAGTATAGAATCAAGAAAACATATGAATGGATAAAAAGAATAAGTCTTGATCATATTTTTGGGCCTCAAAACAGTCCTTATTCTCACTCCATTATTCACCAATACCTTCACATTACTTCCATATTACCTCCATGTCACCTCCATTCCACCTCCACATAATTACATTTACCTCATCATTGGGTTATAACTATGATTTTCCAAAGTTTATTAATTCTTAATATTTTAAAGTGGATTTATGGTTAAACTTTAGAAAATATGCTTATACTTATACCTAACAAGTAGAATGAGTTTGTTGACATGTGTAGCTACAAAGGAAGCTTCCAAGGCATCCTTATGTGGCACTCTATGTTCAAATTCGAATTTGAGAAGATCATGAACCTCATGGAGAAGATCATGGACCTCATGGAGGAGATCATGGAGGATAGGGTTATGTGTCACCATTGGTTGAGAAATATATGGGTCAAAGGAGGGAATAGTGGGTGTACATTTATGAGGTTGTTATCATAGTTTTTGTATACATTGGAGTACCTCCTCCATTCCAAAGGGAGGACTCTTGGAGCATGTATCCAACTTATGATGGAATAGAATAAAGCTTCATTTTACATAACTTTTCATTATATAGTTTTTAGATATAAATTGTCTTAATGTAGTATATGGAATAGCTTTTCACTTTGTTCTTAGGAGAATTGAGCTCACTCTAAAAGGATCAAAGGAAGATGTTAATTCATAATATATCTTATTTCATTGCTTAGATGTTTTAGGATTTGTTTGTGATTGATGAATGAGTTTTAAATTAAAATCTTACCAGCATATGAGGGAACAACCAAGGGTCTAGGTTAGGCTCTCCCTCTATTTGATTTTCATAATAATTGAAATTCATTCTTTTGCTTTTAAGTTTCAAGTTATTTCATTTCTCATGCTTATGAATGAATCATAGTTTAATTTGGATTAATATATGAGGGGACAATCAAGGGACTAAGTTAGTCTATCTCTCTATTTGAATCTGAACAACAATTAAATTCATTCTCTTATCTTTATTCCAAGTTTCTAGTTTTATGTAATCAATGATTTCTTTTCAATCTATAATACTGTAGGGAAGGACAACCAAGAACTCCTAAATTAGGAGCCTCTTCCCTTGCATATTATATTGAATCATAAATCATTTAGTTAGACATAGAGTTAGTTGCCTACTCCTTCATATATTTTGTTGGCATCATCACAAGCTTACGAGTTTCCTTGGTTGATAATTTAATGAAAGCAATTTAAGAAATTAAGTTGCCCAACACATATCATGAATACTTGATGACAATCAAAGGTAAGCTCATGTCAACAAAAAGGAAGGCTCCAAAATCAAAGCATAGGCAAAATTTTGGAGGGTGGTTGTAGCCGCTACAACACCTTCACTGCAAATCATTTTGGATTCTTCATGTATATCTATTCTTCGAGATTATCGTGTAATAATTTTGTCTTCACATCCATATTTTCTACCTCAAAATCAAAAGTAGAAACAACAGATAAAATTAATCTAATAGAATATATCTTGGCTACAAGAGAAAAAAATATGACCAAAATCAATTCTTGGCACTTGGGGATAACCTTTTGTTGTTAATTGAGATTTATATTTCTCCACTTTTCCTTCTACATCATATTATTCTTAAATTCCCATTTTTTTCCACCGGGTTTTCTTCCACATGACAAATCTACCAAATCCTAAGCCTCATTTTTTTCCAAAGCTACCATTTCTTTAAAAATGGTCTTCTTCTAGAGACTTTTCCATCTCCTAAATCCACTTCCTCCCTAACAGTTTTGGGGTAATCATTAGTAATATATAAAGAAAAATTTTGAACAAAAATAAGATGGAATATAACTCTTTGGTTTCCTTCTTTCCCGAATTCTTGTTTCATGACATCATTCACTTCTTTAAATACCACATCTCAATTCTACACTACCTTCTTTGTTATTGGGTTCCAAATGTTGTAACCTTTTAAACCATATTTATACCCAATAAAGATGCACCTTTCAGATTTACTATCCAACTTTATTCTTTCCTCTTTTGGAACATGCACATATGCATCATAGCCAAATATCTTGAGATGTGTGATAGATGGTTTCTTACCACTTCATACCTCATGTAGAGTCTTGTCCTCCAACGTTGATGAAGGTGGTCTATTGAACAAGTAGCATGCAATATCCACTGCCTTTTCCTAGAATTCTTGCGCTAATCCATCACAACTAAGTGTGGTTCTTGCCTTTTCCATCAGTGTCCTATTCATCCTTTCTGCAACTCCATTTTGTTGAGGTGTGTATGGAGTTTTATTTTTTTATGCTATACCACACTTCTAACATGACTCTTCAAATTCCTTCTTGCATAACTATCCACCATTATCTATACTCAACACCTTAATCTTCTTCTCTATCTAATTTTCCACAAGAGCCTTAAATTATTTAAACTTTTCAAATACTTCATATTTATTCTTAAGGAAAATATCCATTTATCACCCAAGAAATCATACGTAAATGAGATGCAGTACATATATTTATCTAGTGATGGAACTGACATAGGTCCAAACACATTAGTGTGCACAAGCTCTAATATTCATTTTTCCTTTAGCACTAAAAATAAAACTCACCTGATTCTTCTTCCCATATACACAATGTTCATAGAAATCAAAATCCAAAGAGAAATTATACATACCTTCTGCCATACCATTACCATGTAGTATCTGAAGGCCCTTATCTCCAATATGTCCTAGTCTTTGATGCCACAACATTGTCTTTTCACTAGAGACTACAAGATTTTCTACTTCACTTTCATGAAAATGGAATGGTTGCACCCATCAATAGCAGTACTAACCAAAATCTTGTACAAGGTTTTGATCCGAACACCCTACATCAACACCAATGCTCCTCATACCATCTTACTAGTATATTTCCCAAACATTTTATTTACACCTACATCATCCATCTTGCTTACAAAATTTAGATTTCTAGCTAATCCTAGCATGTGTAGAACACTAGGGAGTGTTCTAATTCATCCACATATTAGATTCAAATTGATTTTCCTTGACCTATGATTATAGCCTTCCTATAATCACCTAGAAACGCATCACCACCATCATATTTATCGTATTTTCAAAACCATTCCCTGGGAGTCATATGAAAGGATGCACCTGAGTCTATCAACCATGCCTCATGATATCCATGTGTACTTAAAGAAGAAGACAAGTACACTTGCACACCTTAATCTTATGTGGTTTTCACCTATGAAAAAGGAGCACCATCAAATGCCTTTCCTTTCTCAAGATTTTTAGATTTACAATATTTCTTGTAGTGCCCTTCTTTTCCGCATTTCGAAGATACCTTTACAAATTTTCCTAGAGATTTATATCTCCCTCTAGATTTAGAACTCCCACTTGAGGACTCATTTATATTTTTTTTATAGGACTGTCTCCTTACAAATAAGGCATATTTTTTATGGCTCTCCATTTTTTTTATGTCTCATCTCCTCTTACAAGAAGGATGAGACTATTTCATCAAATTTTAAGGTAGTTGCAGTATTACTACCTATGGAAACAACCAAACTGTCCCATGAGTCTAGTAGAGAACACAACAAACTAATGCACTTATCTTTATTTGAAATCTTTCTATAAATGGATAATAACTGACTTACCACAGTATTGAAGGTGCTCATATCCTCTGTCACAAAGTCTCTATCCCTCATCCTCGGGTTATACAAATTTTTTCGTAGGAACAGTTTTTTTAGCGGGGACTTAGAATGATACAAAAACCCTAATGTATCCCAAAAATCCTTTGTTGTAGCTTCTCTTGAAACATTAAGTAATATTGAATTTGAGACAAAATTGTATTGTTCCCTTTACCTTCTAATCCAACTAGGTTTATTCCTTTGTTGATATTGTCATTGGTTTAATACCTAGATCCATTATGATACACTGATATTTATCCACCAATAGATCCTCCATATTGAGCCTCAACAACGCAACAATATATATGTTGAATTTCTCAATCTCTATCTCCCCATGGCCCACCATATTATTTCATCGCAAGAATCAATCTCTTATATCTCCCACTATAATAGGGTCTACCATAGGTCTGAGCAAAATGCCTCAGTCACAAAGGCATCCCCTTAAAGCCAAAACTTCTCTGATACCAAATGAAGTTTTTAACCCTGTATAGAAATTACCTACAAATTAATTCTTAATATATATATATATATACAATGGCAAGAATAAAATGTATACACAAATATTTTTCTCCTGGAACAAAAAATCAGGAAAACTAGATTTGTTTTTCATTATATTTCTTTTAGTGTGACAATACATTATATACATATCGAAGCATTAGTAAACCCCAAATACATTAACCCTGTATTAAGCCATAATTTTAGTTCCCTTGACCCAATCTAGAAAATACCATGGGAAAAACCATCATGCCCAAAACCATGCGCAAAACCATGGGTGGTTCCAACCACCATCCTTGGGTCTACCACCTATCCTTGAGTCTATATTAAAAAATAAAATTGGGGCACTACCTCAAAACTCGTGCAGGGGGTGACCCCCCGAAAGGGGGGGTTTCTGCCTCCGCTGTGCCTAACACAACATAACATCACCTAAAAATATTCATGCAAAGAATATAATACATACCCAACAATTATATTGCAACAAGATAACATCTTATGAGGTCTTAAAATTATCAATAATAATCTTGACCAATTTGTTAAATCTTTGGTTAAATTATTGAACATTTTCTACGTATTTATTTTTTATGTCATGAAATTGGTAATCAAGAACCTTCCATCTTTCACAGTGGCCCATCCTTTGGTGAAAACCCCATGGAATTCATCCCAATTTTCATGAATTTTCCAAGCAAGTCTATCAACCAATATTGATCAAATTTTCTAAGGAAATTGCAAAAAGTATCATGACAACATCCTCTTCCTCAATCTTAAATCCACCCATATACTTATAAAATTTATTTATATGCTCTTTGCATGCGATTTCATTATCTTTCAAGAATTTGGGCAACCATTCATTATTTTTACTAGGATTTTTTTTGGGGTATCCAAGAAGAGTAGTCATATCCAAAGGTTTGAAAGAATTAATGAGCCATGGATTACTCATTGTATCTCATTTTGGAGGACTATTAAAGAGATACTTCATTGCAGAAGACTTATGAGATATGTTTTTATCGATTTTAGGAGGATTTGCCAATCTCCCATTAGGTATTTGAATGGAAGTTCCTAAGTTTGGATGAGACTATGGAGTAGTTGCATGAGAAAATTAAATAAGGATTTGAGATACGCTCATCAAGGAAAATATTGAGGCATCGAATTTGGACCGTGAAGAGGACTCAACTCCTCTTGTACAATGATGCAAAAACTATTACAGTAAAATATAGAAGCCTAGTGTAAAGGCTCATTAGGTGGCCTAGTCAATGTGCAACACACAGGAGAGTTACCATTGTCACCTTATTAAATACTTTATTATCTTTAGCGAAGGACATAATACAACAAAAGTGAGTTTTCCGTAGTAGGGATTAGAGATCAAATAACTAGACCTTAAGTTAAGTTCCCTCTAAATATCCTAGAATATAAATCCATTGAATAAAGGTATAACAGCTTAGGGTTTGAGGTGCATCAAGTAGAAGATCCTAGATTTGGGTTGAAGGGAGATATGAATAATGATATAAATAATATTTTTACGTAAAGAGTATCAAATAGGTTTCTTTAACACACCAAATCAAGAAAATAGCCAAGGATACTACAAACGGAGCTTTAAACTAACATGTTACATCAAAAAAATAGTTTATAACATCAACAAATTTGGCTATGAAAATAGTGATTGAACTATTAGAAATGAAGGATAAATTTGGGAGTAAACTAAGGACAAAGTTAAAAAATAAAATTATGGTTAATAAGGCATATAACATAAAATAAAATTTTGATGTTAGCCCTAGAAAATAGCTAGAAAATGCATGAAAAACATTAATTTTGTTTTTCTAAGGAACCTTTAAACAATGTCTAACCCTAAGGGGATACATCAACATGTCATTAAATGCTAAAACTATAAAAATTGCTATAATTTAACCCTAAATTACCATGAAATAAAAAGAAAAGATATTTTTATATTTTAAAGCAATGTCACAAGAGAGATGGGCTAGTTTCTTTTCAATCTAAGGTGTGTAGAATCTAGGATAGCAACAATTATCGAGTTTTATTGGGGTGATACTAAATCCAAACAAACTACGGAAATTAAACTAACCTAACCTAGGGTTTTATACTTAGGTTCTCAATTTTATGGATGACTAAGGGAAAGTAAAAGTATCTTTATTCCTCAAATACTTGGAGTAGTATTTATATTAGCAAGGGACAAAGAAGAAACTACCATATAAACTTGCTTAGCATATGAACATTAATCCCATGGAACATAATACCAAAACAAAGTAAATTATCTTACTTAATTCACTATGAAAAATCTAAGATCCACCATAAACATCCATCAAAAGAGATCACATCTCATTATAAATCCACCCATGAGAAGTCACTCAGCTAGGTCTCCAGAATGCATAAGAGAAAATAATAAATATGCAAGAGAAGCTATGCTCCAAGTGTGACCATGAATCCAAGAGAAAAACTGACTCGATATATATATATATATATATATATAATATATTATATTATATATATATAATATATTATATAATTATATATATGAGTTTAATGAAGTTAATATAGATCTAATTCATTATAATATCCCCTAAAAATAAGTGATTCATGATATAAGGTCAATAGATCATCAAACCAACCCCAACAAGTAGCCAAATTCATGTAATAACATGAAAATAGGCCTAAATTAACCCACATATGTGAGAAGAAAAGCCTCCAAGGGTGACTTCATTATCCAAAAGGTGAGTCTCTCCATGATTGGATGACCAAAGGCATTTTTCTCAATGCATAATTCGTGCTTCTTCACCAAAATGGTTCCTCATCACCAAAGAACCCTCTCAATCCCAACATATAGAAATGTCACTTCATCATCAAATGCATCATAAGGTTGAAATCATTATGCTAGGTCATGGAATCACTATGGTAGAAGGTGTAAAATCCCCTCCAAGGGACTCCCAAGTCATCACCATCATCAATCGTCAATAAGAGAATATAAAATTACATTAGGAAGGTATAATGATATCCTAGAGGTATATTTCCATCCCTGAGGTGCACCTGATATCTAATCAAAATCTAATCCTAGATCATCCATGACCATGGTCCTCATGCTAAGGGAGGTTCTCATCAACTGTTTCAGTTAACCACAAGGTCAATGTCCTTTGAAAGGTGCCCAACATCCCATGTTAAATTGATTTGTGTCATCATAAAAGTGGTTCTCCATCTTTGAAGTATTGGAGAAGCATCACATCATCCCTTAAGAGGTCCAAACTTCCCCCAGAAGAACCATCTAGCACATACTTAATGAATCAAGTGATACCAACATCATGGGTACAAGAACCTTAAGAGCTTCAAGGAAAAACATTTTCAATGTAAAATCCATTAAAGCACTTCACACATCTATTGTCTTCAATTGTCTTACTAGATTATTATCGTATACATGTTAGCATACTTAAGTATGGGAGTGTTAGCGCATGACCGCATTAAGTGCTTCCAACTCCAAAGAGAGATATAGTTCATAGCATGACCCTTTCAAATGATAGGTGAAAATGATAGGTATTATGCCTTGACGTTCACTTTATGAAAGTTACCATAATAGCATACTAGGTTATGTAAAATCATTTTCCATGAGCATATCTATAGAGGGAGTGCTCAGTTTCTTAAGTTTCCTTCTCTCGCCTTTAATTTAAAAGCCCCCTTATTTTCCCTTCTTTTCATTTAATATGGATAGTTTAACAAGATTCATTGGTTTATCTTGTAATAATGAAGATATAATCCCCTTTTAATGATGGGAAATTTATTTCTTCATCAGGGTTGACATATTATTTGAGAATGATTTTTTATTTGATAAGTGTAACGTGAATGGAAATGTTTAGGAACAAATGGAAATATAAGAGGGAGTATAGCTCAAGATATAATTGGTTTTTTTATTTCTTTACATCCTTTCTATTCTTTTTCATTTTTATATTTGGCTTATACTTTTTCTTTTCTTACAACTGCATCAATCATAGGATTTTCCAAACCATTCTCATAGGACAAGGCTTAGAGGGAGTTAGTTTGAGTGAATAACAACAACCAATTAAAATATGTGATAATAGAATAATGGGAATTATGAGAAGTGTTAAGTATGAATATCATGGAATGCCACCACCATCAGAGCCTACTATCCCCCCCCCCCTAGATATTGAAATAAATACCCCAAGGAAAGTCACATTGGACTACAGGAAAATGATAACCACCAAGGTGAAATAAGGGAACAAGTACATAAATCAAAGTGGTATATAATCCAATTTAAACCTAATAAACATACTATAATTCCTCAAACATTAAATCAAATCACTTTGGTGCAAGATTTGTTGACATTCCTCACAATAGATGACCACGCCTTCGTTGAATGAATATGATATATAAACAAATGTATTGATCGAAGAATGGGTGAGGGGCATCTAAGGTTAGATATGCATGGATTATAATAAGGGATGTTGGGTAGAAAATTGCATCATAGGAGAAAAATGTTCTCCTCATTTTACATAAGAGAACCTACTCTATTACATCAATCTATTTGTGAGCTACCACTCACAGGAAACACCAACTCCCTTTGATTGTTTGCTTTCACCCACTAGCAAGAAGCACCAACTCCCTCCTTTTGTAGACACCTGATCAACCTACCAGATGCACCATTTGAAGCACCAACTTCATCGATTTGTTGCAAGCACCAACTTACAGCTCCTTGGATTTATGCAAGTACCAACTTGTAGGAGGCACCAACCCCCAAGACTTCTCAGACACCCACTAGAGATGGAAGCACCAACTTCCTGTATGAAAGCTCCAAGCTAGACTCAAAAGAAAAATTATTTCTCACTATAATTGGATGCCTCTCTGTCTTTTTTCATCTCTTTTTTCTCCTCTTCCCTTGGCCCATGCAACATTTAATGTCCTCTTCTCAGTCTACAACAACCCACTATTTTCTCAACAACATTCACTAATAAACATCACACACAACACTTTGTCCACACTGCAACATCATACTTCTGCTCTCGTCCCTCTACTATTCCACATGCTCTCTCGGCCTCACACAATAGCACTGTCCCACTCAACCCCTTTTCTCTGAAACACAGGCACACACAACCTCTTTTTGCAACACATGCACACTTGGCCTCTCCTCAACACTGCAATCACATAAAAGTATCTCCACACATCTCATTGGCAACAATGTTGCTTCCCCCACATTGCTGGGGTTTTGTTTCATTGAAACAAAATGTTCGATGTTGTCTCTGTTAGCCTTCATTTTTACATTTATGCTTCCTGAGTGTACTCCTACACTCGGCACTCCTTCCTATTGTTTCATCTAATACATATGCACTGCAACTTCATTAACCACTAAGAATGGGCTCTATTCTCTCACTCATTGTTGTTGCATTAAACATTAGCATGGGCACCTGAGTGTCCCAGCTAAGACATAAATCCTCAGTCAACTTGCACACTTTGACAAGGCTCTTTTTCTTTATGTGAAAAAATGTCTTGTCTCTGAGGATTTGATCTTCATTCAATTCCTCGTAGCACACAAGGAAGATCAAGGATGGCTTGTCTCAACTCATGACAGACTCCATTATTTCATTGTGTGCAATGTTGGTTCTATCTATTCTTTGAGAAAGGAGTTTTTACAGTTATCGTTATTCCAATGACCAACTCTTCTATGTGCATTTACTTCGCTATCCTTGGGTTCTGCTGATCCAACCATGACTATGGAAAAATATGGCATACCTGCCAAATTTGGAGAAATTGTCTCTGAAGTTGTTGACTCATCCATACATGCATACCCAAATTATGGTGAATAACCTAGTTGACGTATCTACTAAATATGGCACACAATTCCCATGAGTTGTCGTATCACCAATAAGCTCTTCTGCACCCATCCATCTTTTCAATTGAATTCTTCATAACTTGTAAGACATATAAGGGATGACTTGTTCTGTTTGAGACAAGCCCAATAAGTTATCTCTACAATTCATGATCCTCATTACCTTATGGATGTATTCTCTATAGTCGCCATTAATACTAGCAACAACTATGGTGCTTTACCATAGTTAGTGGAGTCACCAATAACACAGGAAAACCATGAAAAACTAACTCCTAGGTATGCCTTTCACCATTGGACGAGAGGTCAGAAGGTAATGGGTTGAATCGTTTCACCTATTATGTATTTGTGTTTGCCTCTGGCTTCATGACTAGTCTTGGAGGCCAGACAATTCATTAACATTGAAAAAACATCACAAACTTGACTCTTGGGCACATATTTCAATGTTGGTCGAGGGGTCGTGAGTCAGCCCACTTTTTTCACTTATGCATCTGCAATTTTCTCAACTTTGACTTTCTTGTAGGCCCGACTAAAGAAGTTTACCACTACTCTAGGCTCGTCTTATTGATTTAATGTCGAAGACCAAATACACAGGAAAAGATTCACAAATCAACCCCTTGTCACAAACTTCAAGGTTCTTCCACATCATCATCTTATGTCATGATGGCATCATCTAGGACACATGACACCTTCTATATGGTGACATGTTTCACCTATATTTATCCCATTAGTCTACCCAAGAATGTTGAATATTCTTTCCATGTGTCCTCCATACTACCATGTCACATTGATGTCATCTGCCACATTGCTTCCAACTCATCACCATGAGCCAATCACATTATGCTACTTGTTTGCCTATAGGGTCCCACATAGGTTGGGGGTTAAGGGTCAGGGATTTTTCTCCTGCTAGACTTTGTTGCATGGCCCAACCTCTGGCCGGTCCTGATTAGACCTATCTCCTAACTTGGTCGACTACTTACTAATCCACATGCCCAACCAGGAGTTGTTCCCACACAATTCAGGGGTCGGGGATTAGCGATTTACTTTCCTACCGAACTCTTGTACGTAGCCTAATCTCTAACTTGGCCCAAATCACCTAAGTCTCAACCTTATTCGAAACTTTGCCTAAGTCCTGAGTGGATGAAATTTTTTGTTTGCCAACTTCAACTTACTATAAATCCTGATCCAGGAGACTATTTGTAGATTTCCACATACCGTTGGAATTTTGTTTCTGAGCACTAACCAACTATGATATCTCTAAGAGTATTTTAGTTTATCTCTTTAGGTATAATTTATTCCAAGGCATGGGGCTTCAAACCACCACTGTCATCATTTTATGGGTTCTCCAATAGGCATGCTACTATGGTGATTCTCTACAAGAGTGTTGGGATAGGGTCCCTGGGTTAGTTTTGGGGTTAACATAACCCAAGTTTTGATAGAGTTTTTGTAAATAATGTAAAGACTCCATGATTTGTGGATGTGGAGCACGTAGATAAATAGGATTCAAAGGGGTTTAGCCGCTTGTTTGATGAAAAGCTTGAGTCAGCTTTGAGATTCACCCATGGTCCACGGACCATGGAATTTTATGAAAAAGGCTATAAATAGGTGTGCCTTAGAGAGTCTAAGGCATAATTGATAATAAAAGAAGAGAAGTAATAGTGAGGAGAAGTGGGTAAGATAGAAGAAAGGCTCTGCAACTGAGTGTGAAAGTGCCTAGGTAGAGTCTACAGCTGAGTGCACGGACCCCTGCAGTTGTGTGCCTAGGGTAGTTTTGAGTATGTAATCCTAAATTGAAGATAACTAAAGACAGTTACTGAAGAATTCTTGCGTATTTTTGTTTATTTATGTTAATGATATATGTTGTCGATGAATGATGTGTTTTATTGATTCTCTTAATAAGTGTTAATGATGTACGCAATGCATGTTTAAGTACTTTCATGAAGACTCTGATGAATTCTTTGATGTTTATTATTAACTTAAGTAAATTTGCACGAACCCTAATTTAGGACTACTCTCTGATGCATGTAAGTAGACAAATTGATTTTTAAATGTTCGCAAGGACTGATCATAGACCTTCGCAAAGGTATGAAGGTTTTTTAACAAAGTTGCAATGACAACACTTAAGAGTGTATCGATTTGCGCGAAGGCATGAGGCACTTGAAGACATCACACTAGTCTCTGGATGCAAAAACTTAGTTCTTGCATCCCCCCATATTGCTTCGGGTGAGATTGCAACCTGCACTATGTGGGTTATTTCCAAAAGGGTCTGTAGTGTAGGGCTTTGTTGTTTGGCGCAACTAACTCTGATCTTGGGTAAGGACCCCCTAAGCCAACAAATAGTTCTATTGTTGACAATGAGACCTACTTGAAAGAGATGTTTGATGTCGCATCATTGGAATTTGACCAAGAAAGAAATTGAAAAGTGGTTGGATTGGAAGATTCGTGAATTCACAACGCAATAAAATAGGAATCCACGTCTATTGAAGGAAGAGTTGTTGGACATGTATCTGTATACAGAGATACATGAGATCTTCTTTTGCACTTTTCCCATCGAACTATATGAGTAGTTAGCTAAATTAATAAATAGTCAAGGAAGGTGGAAGCTTGATAGTCCTATAGTGTGGAATCCAAAATTAGTGCGATGATTAGAAAATTCTGAAAATAAGATTGCACAGGTTGTTGATCATTGGCTTGATCAGATTCTGGGAGAATTTGTTACAAAATCTGCCGTTGATACCTCAGCCAGCTATAGCGAAGCGGAGTGGAGATTTTTAAAAGGAATGCAAGGTAAGTATTTAAGATCATTAAATACTTGGATTAAAATGTTGTTATGTGAAAAATAGGTGATGCCATTGCCTTGATATTAAGAGCTATGCGAAGTGGAAGACTCTTTAGAGATCGAGAGAGATCAAATCTAGAATATAGTCTGTTAATAAGACCTCCTTCAAACAATGACGAAGGAGTGGTGAAGGCTTCATCGCAAAGTGTTGTTCAGCTGATAACGTAGGTTTTTCCATGAAGACATCATCCATCCACTCCATCTCTACCTCCACCTCCACCACCACCATTCAACATAGCGTATGCGATGAAGTTGCCAATCTTCAAGGGCATAGTGAGTGAAGATACATAGTAGTTTTGGTTTGTTGCGAATGTTGTATGTACAGTGCAACACATTACTAATGACAATACAAAGAAGGCACAATTGGTTACCGCTTTGCAAGATTGCGCACTAACTTGGTATATTAAGTATTGATCTGATAATCCTCTTACATCACTAGAAGAGACTAGGGTGACTTTAAACAAGGATTTTAGTAGGCCTAAGTCTCACTCATAGTCAGTAATTGGATTCAAAGAAATCATGATGAGCATCAATGAGATGCCTTGGGAATTAGATCAAAGTTTGAAGTGTGAGATTTGAGAAGCTAACATGCAGCTCACATATAGTCAACATCGCGAATGGTTTATAGGTTCACTTCTGCCCCACCTGAGAATTGCTCTGTCATAACAAAAGATAGGAACATAGACAGAAGACTTGGAAATTGTGATGAGGTTGCATGCATGACATATTCAAAATGTGACCTTGGGCGTACATCAGATCCACTCTCAGTTATAGAGGCTACACCTAGAATTACAAAGTTTGAAGAAAGAAAAGGAGGCTAAACCAAAAGTATGCGCGGAAGTCTGGTGTTTGAAGTGCAAGAGCTAGGGGCATGATAAATACTATTGTCCTATATACATGAATTATATTATAGGAGGCGGACCAATTCCCCTGAAGCCAGAATCCCGAGGAGGGCCGAGCGTGGGGACTGCACTATGGTGCACTATTTTTTAGGTTGTTGGACAACATGCAACGAATAATTGTCATTTACTTCAAATGTTCATTCAGACACCCCAACAGTTGTTCTGTAACTTTTGCAAATCGATGGGCCATGATGAGCGCCACTGTTGAAGCTATGAGCTAATGATGGAAAGGACACCTACATACTAGATGTAAGTAGAAACTCGGCTTCCAAAGCAAGATGCTAGAGAAGTGCACAAAGGTTATCAAGAACGAGGATGGGGCTGAGGAGGAGGAGGGCCTGGTATAGGTTGTGGTCAGAACATCTGCTACATCTGCGGACAACTACAACACTACACACGATAGTGTTAGAATCAGACACGCCTATCATGTCAATATTGCAGCTAGATTGCCCATACTATAGAAGAGGGCCTGGTGCTGATAACTAAAATGCAAGAGAAAAAAGTGCAACCTCATCAGCCTATGTAGAACTTACAGATGATGAGAACCGAGCCCCATGAGGAGGATCAAAGCATGAATATAGTGCTGAGAAGTGGAATAATGACTAGCGATGATAAAGATAAACAACCTGACGAGGACAGATGGGTCCAAAAGGCCCCAAAGAAGGACGTTGATTTTGATTTGAATCGTGCTAAGGAAACATTTATGGAAGCCAAGAAGAGTTTCGTTGATGCCTCCACCTCAAGAAGCCAGGACAAGGTGCAAGAAACCAATGTGCCTACATAGGTTGATCCCTCTGTACTTACTACATTTTTAGAGACCTCCATAAAAATGCTGCATGATAGAAAATTTGTGGAAGGCCTGCAAGAATTAATAAAAAAAATGACCTAGCAAAGAGAAGGTCCTTGATGGACACTGGGTGTTCAAGAAAATTGGCAAACATAAGGCATAAATAGGGCATGAGATGAGGCTAACCATGCAAATAGGTGTTTACGAGATGAACCAGGTCATCTTGGACTTGGGGTCCAATGCGAACATATTACCAAAACAAACATGTGAGAGAATGAGGAGACCTACGCTGCAATGGTCTCTGATTTAGCTCAGAATGGCGAGCCAACAGAAAATCATCCCCATGGGACAATTATATGGAGTAACCATTGATATAGAAGGTGCGAGTGTAATGGTTGACCTTTAGGTTATAGAGATCATCGATGATAGTAATCCATACCTCACGCTTCTCGGAATTGATTGGGCCATTAATATGAATGGGGTCATCAATTTGAAGAAGAGGACAATGTCATTTGAAACAAAACTTCTTTGGGTTGTAGTACCGTTGGACCCTACAGAAGGGGCATGATATACTGAACCAGTCTGTGATTATGAATAAAGTGATGATGAACTAGATAAAATCTACAAAATAATAGTGCGAGATCAGGACTGGGTCAATCCGATGGCAGATGAATAGATTTCATGGGACTGGGAGAGTTCCTACACCTCTGATTCAGACGAAGAGTTGGAGCATTGGCAGAATCACTTGCATGAAGTATCTACACTGTGATGCAATATGATGACGAATTCGTTGTGTTGTGTTTCATCGGAGGTAAGGAAATTACCCTATTATGATGGTTTAACTGATGTAGATAAGTTCTTGGATGAATTTGAGCATGAATTCCATGAGTATCACTACTTCCAAGCATTAGAATTGGCAATGCACGCTATGCCTACATGATGGTGGGGTACACATAAGGATAGCTTCGCTAGATGGTGAGATTACAGAAGAATGATGAAGTTACAGTTTGGATGTGTCAACACTAGAATGATTGAGAAATATAATGGAAGGGATGATCTGCGTGATCACCTAACAAAATGGACTGAAGCGTGGGGGACAGAGTCACAGCCAGAGTGGGTACACATATTTTGCCATACTTTGGATATAATTCCCATGAACTCGTATCTAGAAACGGAGCTCCACCATGGCATCGCAGAGTGGGATATATTGAGGGAAGGGTTCTTATTGACCTTCAGCTTTGAAGATGGCTTCGCAAGCATCGATGAAGCACTACAAGAGGTTAAGGCAATTATCTTTAGAACACCACAAGAACCTATGGAATGGACCCAACCAGATTCATATCCCAAGAAAGAAAACAAGTGCGTTGTTTAGCCAATTTAATGTTCTGAAATTGTCAACATAAATTATCGACTAGGGCAGGTATACTGATGAAGCACAAGTGCACTATATGTGCTAGAAGTTAATTGATGTCATTAAGATATCTATGTTCTTGTTAAAGTCTAAATTTAGAGTTAATATGAAGATGGTATTACTAATTATATTAAAGAATTGTGCCTTGAAGTTGTTAGCTACTTATCTTAGAAATTAATTTCTATTGAATCAGTTTATGGATGGTTTAAGTGTGATTCTATGCTTTTCTCTTGTTAGACTATTTTGGATTCTATCTATGAATTTTATACTGTAGCCAAGACTAAATTACTATGTGCTAAAGGGATCTATACTATTAGATTGTAAATGAATGATGTTTAGATTTAATTTTCAAGAAAATGACTATGACTCTTTTACTCATTCAACTTCATCCAAACAAGTCATAAATCTAATAATCTGAAAAGCAACTACGCTATGACAATGAAATAGTTGACTACACTAGGTAGAAAGAAAGAAAAATGATCAAACTATACTAGATAAAAAGCAAATGAAATAAAATAATTAAGCTAGATATAAAGAAAAGGGAATTTCTTATGCAGACAATGATTCAATTATGAATTCCATCATACTAAATTTCAAACACAGAATAGAGAATCTATGATAAAGAAATTAAGGAAATCTATGTGTAATTGGTTAAAGATTTGTACTGGATGTACGGGCCCTCCACGAAATAGTTGACAATCTCCAATCAACAAAGTATGGAAAACATAAACCAAGTCTATTAATCGCAAAAAAGTGTAACAAGATGTTCTTAAAATTTACATATATCGGCGTGTGCCCAAAACATAGAGTGGCCATTTCTTTTATAATACTTCTTTGTATAATAGTCTGAGAGTTTCAAGCCTATATATCTTTATTTTGATCCTAGTAAATCAAACTATATCGCTAAATAATCAATTTTCTATTTGGAAAATCAAATTGATAAGATTTCGAGAAAACTTAGTCTCTGTCTCAATGATAATCTTGCAATTGACTTTGAGGTTGGCCATGTTATCATGTGGTCTTCTTGGAGGATTGCCTTGAGAGAATAGGAAAGAATCCATGAGGGGATCATTCCTCATCCATCCATATCTTCCTTGGCTAAGTTGAAGCATATGAACCCTGTTGACAATGGAGATAGCTATGGAAATCTGGATTAGCTGCAGAAACAGGGCAATTTCATAGCCAAATGCATACTTTAACAAAACAATAAGGTATATAGACAAATATGAAGAAGAAGACATTTAAGTGCTTACCTTTAACAAAACCTTGTGTCTATTGCATTATTTAGGTGATAGGTATAGGGAAAAAGGAAGAAGTATAGGCAAAATGGTGTTAAGGTAAGACAATTCTTAGACTCTACATTCCCCCACACTGGAGGATTTGTATGTCCTCATACAATTCATCATTTTCATTCTCTTGTTCCTTCTGATTATCGCCTTCAGGATTCACTTTTTTCTTCTCTCTGGCAACCATTGGCATCCTTGGTTTCCTCATGAGGATTTTGTCTTTTAGGTTGATGATTTCTCTTTGCATTGCCCTATTCTCTTTCTTCAACTTTTTGTTCTTTTTGTACCACAAAATCAAATGAAGGATAAGGTTGTCACTTTTTCCAATTTGAATCCCATTTTGTGCTTTCAATGTATGATTTTCATTCTTGAGACATCCGTTCAATGTCTCCAACTCACAGATTTCTTGCTTTAAAACATTGGATGTTGAAGGTTCTTGTGGCTCATTAAACTGATTGCTTCCTTCTCCAGGACTTTGGATTGATTGTTTAGTTGTTGCTTCCTTTCTTTCTAATGACTCTATGTAGTCATAAATATCTTGTTGAATAGGGTCAACACCTAGATGGTGCACAAGACTTTTCGAAGGTGAACTATAGGGCGGGGATGACACTCTTGGTGATAGTTTTGGTAATCCTTCTTGGGAACCTTCAGGGTTTTCAGTTGGTTCATTTTCCTCGAGATCGATATATTTCGTAGCTCTTGAGACTTCTTGTTGCATTGTGTTCAACCTGGTACTCCTCCTTAGTCCTAGGGTTTGTAAACTCTATGATTTCCTTCTTTTAGCTTTTGGCTTTTCTTCCTGAGGAAGGGTCTCGGTTTGTGGTAAATCTTCTGTTCTTTTGCTTGATTTCTTCCTTCTAATATTTCCTCTTTTCATTTTATACAAAATATCAACTATGGGAAGTTCATCTTCTGATAATTCCTGTTGAGACTAGGGTTCTTTTATTGTTTCCACTGTTCTCTTCTTTCCCTTGAGGGTTCTACTACTATTCGGTTGTTCAAGAGCTTTTTATTCAAAATGGTTTCTCACCAAGAAATTTTCCTAGTTATCCCCTACACTCTGAAGGTGGAATTCAACCAAGATCTTTACCAATCCACGATGATACATGGTACTGTCTATGAACTGAATCTTCTTTTGAACATTCATCGACATTTTCTTAAGACTATGTAAAAGGAAATAAAGAAGATTCATCTGGTGTTCCTCAATAAAATGCATCATTATCTGTAAAATTTCCCACTGTAGATCAATATATTATGCAAGACACTAAAGCAAAATACAAGATCTACTTCTACAAAAAACTTGTGAAAGCTTAATAAAAAATGAGCAAGATCAAATAGAACACATATAACTAAGAACGAGAAATAAATCACACATGAACACAGAAGAATAGCCTGGGGAAAGCCTCAACCTAAAACCCCAATCTTTGTATTATCATACAAGTGGAAATATGTTTAGTATTACAAAAAGAATCAACTCACAAGCTATCCTACTCTCTCTACAATCAAACAATACAGCTCACAGACTGAATAGGCACTAGTTATGCCTTCCCTTAGCCCTCCAAGCCTCTTATTTCCTTGCGCAATTTTTCTTGGGGTCCAATGATGCCACCTGTGTGATTTGCCTCATCACACACTCACTAAATTGAAGAAGTAACTGCGCAATATCCAAGGAATGAATTCCTTCTGCATGCAAGAGATATTCACAATAGAATATTCCTGCAACTGATAGTACATTGTCCCTCCATTTGATCTCAACTGGGTATCTGTCTGAACTGACATGTATGAATTATTTATGAGAAAATATTCAGTTATCTGAAGTGCAAAAATTACGTGCATGCATGCATTAACTAACTGAACTCACAATTAATTCAACAAACTATTTGAACTAATCTAAAAGGACTTGACTCAGTTAACTGAGCCAAATAATTACAACTCAATATTACAACTCATCCTTATCTCTTTAACTGATGGATAAATTCCTCAATAAATGGAGAAACTGTTGCATGTCCCTACATAGACTTCATGTTTGATTTTCTACAACTAATTAACTCAAGATGAATTAACTAATTATTTTACAAACAACTGCTAAGATCAAATTCGAATTTTTACTTCTCTATTTTAGTTCAGGGACTAACTAAAATAGGGGTATCCTGAAATTCTATTTATAGTAGTGCTAAATTTAGCACTTCTATATTTAGCATTTCTTGTTGCTATTTTCGACACTCCCTCTCAACAAGAAAGGGATTATCAGTAACCCCAATCCTGTCTCTGTGGAACTCGAACTTGCATTTTGACAATGCCTTTGTCAAAATATCTGCATCCTGTTCCTCAGTCGAAACATATAGCAACAACATGATCCTCTTGACCACACAATCTTGGAGTTGGTGATACTGGATATCAATGTGCTTGGACCTGTCATGAAAAACTGGATTCTCAGAGAGTTTGATACAACTCTGATTATCACAGTAGATCATGGTTGGATCCATCCTCTGACTAAACAATCCCACTAGAATCTTCCACATCCAAATGGCCTCACATGTAGCATGACTAGCAGCCATGTATTCAGCCTCTACTGAGCTAAGTGCAACTGATCTCTATTTCCTGCTGTACCAGGAAACTGCAGTTGAACTAAGGTTGAAGATTCCTCCAGAAGTTCTCTTCCAGTCTGATGGACTCCCTACCCAATCCACATCTGTGAAGCTCTGAAGCTTCACTCCCTTTGTCCATCTCTACCACAATCTGAACTGAGATGTGCCTCTAAGGTATCTCAGCACATGCTTCACTGCCTTCCAAAACAGCTTGGTAGGCTGAACCATAACTTGACTCATCTGGTTCACCGCAAAGCATAATTCGGGTCGTGTGTTCACCAGATACATAAGTGAACCCACTAGCTTCCAATAAACAGTAGCAGCTACTACCTCACCTGAAGTAGCATCCTCCTTCCTCCAGTTCCCATATAGAGGAGTTTGCATGGTCTTTCATTTTTCCATGTGAAAGCACATGAGTATCTCATTGGCATACTTTCCTTGAGACACAAATACTTCACCATATTTATGCCACACCTCCATGCCTAGAAAGTAGTGCATAAGACCGATGTCTTTCATTTCAAACTCTCTTGCAACCATGATGCGGTAAAGGTTCACATCTGCTTCACTCTTGGTGAAGCCCAACCCAGTGAAATAGTTGTCGATCTTGGTGTACTAAGCATGTGGTGCTTGATTCAGCCCATGCAAAGCCCTCTTGAGTTGGCACACATGCAACTCATGATCAAAGGTCTCAAAATCCTCTGGCTACTCAACGTACACCTCCTCCTCAATCTTCCCATTGAGGAATGTTATCTTCACGTCCATCTGATGGATCTTCCAACCCATCTGAGCTGATAGTGCCAACATCGATATGATATATGAGTACCTTGCTACAGGAGAAAATGTCTCATCGTAGTCGATCCCATCGACTTGTGAGAAACCACGAGCAACAAACCTTGCCTTATGTTTCTTAGTTGCCTGCTTTACCTTGTAAATCCATTTGGAACTCACCACTGACTTACCCTGAGGTCTTGGGACAACATCCCACACATTGTTCTGAATGATAGAGTCGTAGTCCTCTACCATTGCATCAACCTAGACTGGTTGCTGCATTGCCTCCTCGAATGAAGAAGGTTTGGTATCTACACACTCCCTAACCAGGGCCATGTACCCAGTGTACCGCTTAGGAAACCTCCTCTATCTGTGCTAAGAAGATGGCTATCCCACATTATCCCATGCATCCAGCATCAACCTGTCAGCTTCCCTTGAGCGTTTCCACCCGTCTTTAGAAGTCTCAGCATGAGTGGATGTCTCCACTCCCAGATCCTCTGCATGTAGATGCTTCACATCAATATGAGGCTCCTCCTCCCTAGGAACTAAAAATTCCTCCTCTGCATGAAACTTGAGTTCCCTCTCAAGTGATAATCACATGTCTTTCTTCTTGTCAAACTTGAGATCCCTGCATACCACTGTCCTTTGGCTGGTAGGTAGTTACACCCGATAGTTGAGGGGTGTATCTATGTACCCCAGAATTATTCCCAACTTAGCTATTGGATCTAGCTTCTTTTCGACATCTTTGGTTACATGACAGTAAACTGATGATCCAAAGATTCGAAAGTGACTCACATCTAGTCGCTTCCTAGAAAAGGCCTCCATAGGTGTCTTCATTCCCAGAATATGGTGCGAACTTCTGTTCTGCAAGTATACTGCTATATTGCATGCCTAAACCCACAAATGTAGTGGTCGGCTTTGGTCATGTGACATTGCTAGAGCTGCTCCCACAATTGATCTGTTCTTCCTTTTGGCCACCCCATTCTGTTGTGGGTTATGGGGTGCCGTCAACTCCTGTTTAATTCCTTCTGCAGCGCAGAAGTCCTTAAACTATTGGGAGACATATTCTCCACCATTTTTGCTATGAAAGGCTTTGATTTTCTTTCTAGATTCTTTCTCTGCCAAGGCTTTAAACTCACAAAATCTCAAGAAGGTTTGATCCTTCTTTTGCATAAAGTAGATCTAGCATCTACGAGAAAAATCATCAATAAAAATAACATAGTACTTTGTTTAGTGGTGGAGGCTATAGAGAAAGGTCCACAAACATATGAGTGAACTCACTCCAGGATTGCTTCAGCTCTACTATCTCGATCCGGGAAGGAAGATTTCGCATACTTACCCAAGGTACAACCTTTGGATGTATTTGTCTGCTCTAGTTTTCGCTTGGGTAGTCTGGTAGAAATCTGCAGCATGATCTTCAGGGTTCCATGGTGCAAGTGGCCCAATCTTCTATGCCATAGCTCGCCAACATCTTCACTCTACACCATCTCAACTTTGGAACTCAATGCAGCACAATCATCTACCTCTAGCTTGTAGAGATTCTTTACTCGAATCCCGATTTGCTTTATCTGTCCAGTACTGATATGCCTCAAGAATACCTTTCCTTTACTAAAGACTACATCATAGCCTTTATCTTCTAGCATAGTGACAAACACAAGATTCTTCTTCAGAACTAGTACATGCTTTACATTAGTTAGGGTGAGAGGAGTTCCATGCTCCCTTTGAAACACAACCGTACCTTCACCTGAAACATGGTACTTTCCATCATCGCCCATCTCGATCCACATCTGGAGATCCTTCTCCTCCAAGGTACTAAAAAGGTTCTTGTCACCTGACATGTGGAATGAATCTCCACTATCTAGGTACCACACACATCCCACCATGCATGTGATAAGAGAGAAATCCAACTCAAACTATGAGGCTAGTGCCTCACCATCAGATCCCTTCGAGGAACCTTTCTTGGATTTCTTTTGTGGACAATCGTAGCATAATGGCCCACTTCATGACAATGAAAGCATCGCACTTTCAATTTGTCAAACTTCTTCCCACCATGGGAAGAAATGGATTTGGAATGGGATACCTTCCCTTTCCCCTTCCTCACCTTACTCACTAAGGCTAGATTTTCCTCATCATCTTGCTTTGATGAGGATCCATCTCTGGTGCTTCTTCTTATCTCCTCCTGCATTAGATCCGACCAAATTCGTTCCCAATCTGGTAGTTTTTCTCTTCCATTAACTGAGTCTTGGTAGCTATGCCAGCTTTTAGGAAGACCGAGGAGTGAAAGACTCACCATGTCATCATCGGTTATCATGATCCCTACACTTCCAAGCTCATCCCTATAGGTGGTGAACTTGTTCAGATATGTAGAGATTATGTCACCCTTTTCACACTTGATTTTCCGAAGCTTGTCTTTCAGCGCCAGCTTCCTCTGATTGTTGTTGTTCTGATATATATCTTTCAATGATTTCCACATCGAAAACGATGTCTCCTTCCCATGGAGACTCGAGACTATGTGGTCTCGAACTCCATCCAGAAGGATTCTCCTTGCTCTAGCCACACATTTCTTCCATTCTGCCAATTCTTTAGCATCAGTCGGCTTGGGGACTTCTTGATCAATGAAGTCCTTTAGACCATTATCCTCTAATACTGCTTCCATGTGATCCTTCCAGGCTATATAATTCGAGCTCCCGTCAAGGGCATACTCGAGTCTTAAACTTTTGAACACCATTGATGAAATTGAGATGTGATAAGAAATTTATTTCTATATTTAAGAACCTCAAACTTCGAACTTGTCCCTTCTTGTATATTGTTCTTTGGTTTGATCACCTTTGCTCTGATATCATGTAGAATTTCCCACTGTAGATCAATAGATTATGCAATATACTAAAGCAAAATACAAGATCTACTTCTATAACAAACTTGTGGAAGCTTAATCAAATATGAGCAAGATCAAATCAATCACACATGAACACAAAAGAATAACCCAGGGAAAGCCTTAGCCTAAAACCCTAATCTCTGTATTATCATATAAGTGGAAATATGTTCAGAATTACAAAAAGAACCAGCTCACAAGCTATCCTGCTCTCTCTGCAATCAAACAATACAACTCATAGACTGAATAGACACTAGATATGCCTTCCCTCAACCCTCCAAGCCTCCTATTTCCTTGCGCATTTTTTCTTGGGGTCCAATGATGCCACCTTTGTGATTGGTCTTATCACACACTCACTAAACTGAAGAAGTAAATGCGCAATCTCCAAGGAATGAATTCCTTCTACATGCAAGAGATATTCACAATAGAATATTCCTGCAACTGATAGTACATTGTCCCTCCATCTGATCTCAACTAGGTCTCTGTTTGAACTAACATGCATGAGTTATTTATGAGAGGATATTCAATTATCCGAAGTGCAGTAGTTACATGCATACATGCATTAACTAACTGAACTCACAATTAATTCAACAATTTGTTTGAACTAATCTAACTGGACTTGACTCAGTTAAATGAGCCAACTAATTGCAACTCAATATTACAACTCATCCTTATCTCTTTAATTGATGGGTAAATTCCTTAATCAATGGAGAAACTGTTGCATGTCCCCATATAGACTTCATGTTTGATTTTCTACAACTAATTAACTCAAGATGAATTAATTAATTATTTTACAAACAGCTGCTAAGATCAAGTTTGAATTTTTACTTCTCTATTTTAGTTCAAGGACTAACTAAAATACGAAGGTATACCAAAATGCTATTTATAGCCGTACTAAATTTATTACTTCTATATTTATCATTTCTTGTTTCTATTTTCAATGTTATCCTAATGTGGTAGAAATACATGTATCCAAACCAACCCTCATAAGTAATAAATTTCTGAAGTACAAGAAATAAATTCCTCCATTTACTCTTAAGGACTGTACTAGGATTACCTTTCTTGAAGACTGTGGTATCCATGTTTGGATTTTTTAGGAAGACTCTATAATCTTCTCCATTGATTCCCTTGCATTTGAACCATTTCTCTCCACTTCTGGGAAATTTAGTAGCTTTTGCGAATAGAGACTCCATTATAGTGAACTTAATGTCTCCTATCTCAACCTCTGTTCCATCAAATGGTTGTGCAAAAGTCTTTGTCACTTCCCTGTGGAAACCGTTGAATTTCTCTATGAATTATAATCATTATTTTTTCTGCAACAACTCCTTAGTCTGTGGATATCCTTCTAAGAATTTGTTCCCTGTTGGCTTGGTTTGGGCAATACCACCCATTATGGAGGATGTTCGTCTCAAGGACTGCTTATTTTGATATGAAAAATGGTGTTGGTAGGGTTTCAGTTAGTGGCGGAGAGATAGAAAGATTATATGAATTCGAAGAAATAGAAGAACATATGAATTATAATGAAGGTTGTGGGAGTGAATTTGACCGTTGGAGCACATTCAAATTAATGATTTGGTGATTTTCTTCAACCGATTCGAAATAAGGACAAGACAAAGGTTTTAAGTGGTGGTTTATGATGATTTTGATAGGTGACCTTCACCCTTAGTTTGCAATGATTTCATTTTATTTTAGCAATGATATGTCCTCTTAGTTCATATATGGAATATATTAATACTCATTGTTAAATTAAAGTATCACATACCTTTGATTAACTTTGTTAACCTTAATTTTTCTTTGATATCTCCTGCAGGTACTTTTCACTGTCAATTATCCTTTAATTCGAATCACCAAGTGTTCCTGTCAAGTGGCTTCAAAAATTTATTAGGGTTGCAGAAACTTGTCCTAGCTACAAAAACTTGTCTGAGTTGTGAAAAATTGTTGATTCTGTAGCTAAAAAGAAAAAAACTTTAAGAAAGGAACTTTATTTTTGAAAAGAAAATTTAAGGTGCCAACAGGAGTTGGTTTTCACTTCAAATTTTTTGTATAAACATGCCAACAACATGTTGGTTTTCATGTTTATACTTCTTATTATATATATATATAATATATATATATATATATATATATATATATATTTATATATATATATATTATAATATATATATATATATATAATCCTTCAATTCAAATCACCAAGTGTTCCTGTCAAGTGGCTTCAAAAATTTATTAGGGTTGCAGAAACTTATCCTAGCTGCAAAAACTTGTTCTAGCTACGGAAAGTTGTTGATTCTGTAGCTGAAAAGAAAAAAACTTTAAGAAAGGAACTTTATTTTTGAAAAGAAAATTTAAGGTGCCAACAGGAGTTGGTTTTCATGTATATATATATATATATATATATATATATATATATATATATATATATATATATATATATATATATAATTTAGTTATCATTTTATTTATTTTTAAACATAAAATTGAGTAAAATTTCTAAGGTGGAAAATACGGAGAACTCTTTTCAACCATCTTCAATTCTGAATTATCTTGGAAATTTTTGACAAATTCTTATTTTGTCAATGGCTTCTGATAAAGTCTGAGTTGATGTCCATTTACTAAAAGAGGAATTTTCTCTTCATCAATAGTCCTGATTCTAACTTCACCATTGTCAAAGACATTTTCAACTTCATAAGGTCCAAGCCAGTGGGTTTGGAATATCCCTTGAAATTTTTTTAACTTTGAATCAAAGAGTAATGCCTACTCTCCTGGATGAAATTTTCTTTCTTTAATGTACTTATCATGCCATCAGGATCTCTGTTGTTGAACTAGGATGGTTTTTTGGAGGGCTTCTTGTCTTATTTCATCAAGCTCATTAAGTTGTTTCATCCTTTACTTCTATGCTTTTGATAGGTCAAGGTCTAGTTGGACTGCTATTTTATAAGTTTGGATCTGGAACTCTATTGGAAGTAAGACTTGCTTCCCATACAAAAGTTCGTAGGGAGTATGTCTTGTAGTACTTCTCCATGTAGTTCTATAAGCCCACAAAGCTTCTGGAAGCTTTTTTGCCCAACCCTTCCTATGCAAGTGTATAGTCTTAGTAAGAATTGCTTCAATCACCTTATTTTTAGACTCAACTTGTCCATTGGCTTGTGGATGGTACGAGTAGACTTCCAATGTTTGATTTCGTATTTCTCCACAAGCTTCTGCACTAATCTGGATGTGAATTGTGTTCCTTGATCTATTACAATTTCTCTTGGAATACCAAAATGAGTGAAAATATCCTAAAAAATAAATGAAACTACAACACTTTCAGTAGCAAAAGGAAGTGCTTTAGCTTCTACCCATTTAGTGATATAATCAGTACATACCAGAATATACCTCTTTTTCTTTGAAGGTGGGTTGATTAGTCCAACAAAATCTAGTGTCCACTTTTCAAATGGTTCAATTAGTACCTGTGGTTGTAATGGAATTTCGTTTGAAAGCATGGGTTTACCCATTCTTTGACAACTATCACATCTTTTAACATATTCCTTGGTATCCCTGAAAATGGAAGGTCAATAATATCCTAAAAGTAAGAATTTATAAGCAGTTCTTTTGTTAGAAAAATGTCCTCCACATGGTTCATCATGGCAAGCTTGAAGTATTTCTGGTATTTCATCCTCTCGAACACATCTTTTGATGATCAGATCTGGTCCTATTTTGTATAACTCTTCATTTATCCATGAATAATATGTGTTATTGTGGACTATTCTCCTCTTTTCTCTAGGAGACAAATGAAATGGAATTTTCCCTGTAGCTAAATAGTTAGCAATATTTGCATACCAAGGTGATTTAGTAGATACTGCAAAAACATATTCATCAAGAAATTTATCCTCTACAGGTTGGTCATTATTATCATTTTGAATTCTAGATAAAAAGTTAGACATTGTGTTCTGCTTTTCAGGTCTATCTAGAATGTTGATGCTAAATTATTGTAATAATAAGAGCCATCTGGTTATTCTCCCATTAGTGATTGGTTTATTCATTAAGTATCTAATGGAAGAATGGTCTGTGTGAATGAAAGTTTCATAGCCAGTTATATAATGTCTGAATTTGTTAATGGCATGAACTACACCTAAAAACTCCTTCTGAGCTACAGTATAATTTAACTCTGTTGGAGTTAAATTTTTAGCGGTATAATAGATTACATAAGGAGTAAGATCATTTTCCCCTAACATAGTTCCTAAGGTTGAATCTGAAGCATCAACTGAGATATGGAAAGGTAATTTCCAATTAGGTCCTTTTAAAATAGGTGCTTCAGAAATTCTCTTTTTCAAAGTTTCAAGGGCAGTTTGACATTCAGAATCCCATTTGAATTCACAGTCCTTGGTAAGAAGTTTAAAGAGTGGAGGTGTAATTTTTGTAAATTTTTCTATAAATCTTCTATAATATCTAGTAAAACCAAGAAAATTTCTAACATCTCGTTGGCAGTTTGGCACTGATAACTTAGAAATGACTTCGACTTTAGATGAGTCCACCTTAATTCCATTTACTAAAATATGGTGACCTAAAACAATTCCTTCATTAAAAATCATGAAACATTTCTCATGAATTAACAAAATATTTGTTTCTTTACATCTTATTAACACTCTTTCTAAATTTCCAAGTCCTTCATTAAAGGAATCACCATAAACTGTGAAATCATCCATGTATACTTCCACACAATCATGAATAAGATCAGAGAAAATTCTGAGGACTGCACTTTGGAATGTTGTTGGAGAATTGCATAATCCAAAGGGAAGTACGCGGTAAGCATAAGTTCCCCATGGACATGTGAATGTGGTTTTATCTTGATGTTTAGGTGCTACCTAAATCTAGTTATATCCACTAAAACAGTCCAAAAATGAAAAATACTTTTTCCCTGCTAATGTGTCCAAGACTTGATCTATGAAAGGTAGTGGAAAGTGGTCTTTTAATGTTGCTTTGTTTAATTCCTTGTAATCGATGCATACTCTCCATTTTCCATTTTTCTTTGGAACGATTACTAAAGGTGAAACCCACTGACTATCTAATATCAAATAAATGAAATTTACATTTAATAGCTTTTGCAATTCCTCCTTAACAATTTCTTTTAGATTTGGGTTCATTCTTTGTTGCGGTTGTCTAACTAGTCTTGCACTTTGTTCAATGTAGATATGATGTATGTAAGTTTTAGGATAAATTTCTCTCATATTAGTGTATTCCCATGAAAAAGTAGAAGAATTTTTATATAAGATTTCCACCAATTGATTCTTTTGTAGTTCTTCCAAGTTTTCATTAACATTCAAAGTTTTACTTGGAGAGATTTCTATTAAAGAATTACCAAAGTTTTCAATATATAGAAATGATACTTGTCTAGATGAGAGATATTCATTTTGACTATGGTCATAATGTAAGGAAGATTCATTATTTTCCAATAGATTTAAAATTTGGTCTTCCTCTCTTACTTGTTCAATAGTAAAAACAAGTTGTATATCATCTTCATCATCTATCCATTTTTCATTTTCTATTTCTATTATTGTTCTTGCAGGAGGGTATAATGTAAATTTCTTTGTAGAATTTCCATTTGAAATAAACATGTCACCTGATCAACAACCGATGAAAGCATCAGTTGTAGCTAACCAAGGTCTTCCTAGGATTAATGGATGTCCTCCTAGATTATTCTTGGGTGTTAAGACCATGAAATCAGCAGGATATTCCCAAGAATCTAAGAATACACACACAACCTCCAATACACCATCAGGTTTGATCATAGACCTATCTGCTAATTGTAATAGCGTTGGTGTGTATTACAGGTTAGGAAGCCTAAGTGAGTCCATAACTTGTTTACTCATTATGTTTATGGCTGCTCCTAGATCAATCGGTGTGTTTGGGATTTCAGTTCCATTGATGTGAATTTTTACAATGGGGCTTCCTAGATATAAATATTTTGAATTGTCATTTTCCCCATCATGATGTTTGCAATTTTTCTGACTAATTGAATTCTTTTTATGTCCTTTCTTTTTCTTCCTGATATTTGAGTACTTAGTTCCTTGATTGTTTTCGCAAATATTGATATTTCTTTTATGGCTTGTAATAAAGGAATTTTGATACAAATATTTCTTAATTCATCCAACATATCATAATCAGTCAATGTAATTTGTTTTTCTACTCCTTCATCAATTTTCAACCGTTCAGGGAAAGGTGGCCTAATTAATACTAAGGGTTGTTCTATGATAGGAGTATTTATTGGAACATTTTTTGTTTGATTATTTTCTTTTTGAGGGAGAGAGGTCTCTCCTTCTGTAGATTGATTTTTATATTTTTGAATATTTGGTCTCGTTTCCTAAATAACAATAGGGGGTTTTCTTTGTAACACTCTTCCAGACCTTAATTGGACATTATTTAGATCTAGTGGAGTTATTACATAAGTTTGAGGATTTTCCCTTCCATATTGTACACAGGTTGTTGTGGTATTTTATTATTAGGGTTCGGAAGTGGTTGAGTGGCTAGTTGATTTGGTTTTTGTGGAAATGGTAGGGAAAGTTGTGGGTTTTGATTTTGAACTTGGATTTGAAGTAATTGATTGGCTTGGGGAATTTGATTAGGTTGGGGTAGAAATTACGGTGGAAGATAGGATGGTGAATATTGTTGATATTGAGCATAAGCCCCATAAGGAATTTTCCATCCTTGATTCCAAGAGTGTGATTTTGGCTATTCCCAAGGTTTCCAAGATGGATTCCAATTATTTTGTCAGGACTGAGCAAATTGTTGTGGTTTGAAGCCTTGCAGTTGATTTGGTTGAGATTTTTGCCATGGTCTCTTGGCTATAAAGTAGAGAGGGTCTACTTGTTCTGGTACTCCTTCATCATTAAATACAGCCTTGAGACCTGGTAAATAAGGAAATTTCTTAGTATCATGATTATCTGCACATATGACACAATTTTCTATAGCCTTTGAATCTAAGGGACACTCTCTTAGTGTGTGTTTCTTTCGACATCTAGGAAAAAAAATAGATAATGCAACATTTTCATATTTTTGCATGTTTTGTATTTTAAGGGTGTCTATTTGTTCACTTAGACTCCCTAAAATATATGTCTTTAAGGTGTCAAGCAAACTTCCTAATTCTACCTTGTTGATTGTCCCAATTACATATTTATTAATTCTTGATAAGAGAGGGTCTCTAGGACTCTTTCCAACTCATGCTTTACCCCTTGAGATATGTACACATAAATCACAAATATCTACAAATGGTAATTGAGAGATATCTCCTTTCCCAGTTAACTTAAGGAGATTGATCCATTCATATTTAATAGATTTAAGAAGGAGGGCTTTTAGAGTTTCCTCATCCAAATTGTCCATTTTTTCGCTTTTAATATTGTAGGCAAATCTATCTACTAAGTCTTCAAGATTTTCATCTTCCTTTTATGTCATTTTTAAGACTTCATCTTTAAGGTTACTAGTCATACAATAATCTCTATATTTTCCTAGGAAAATACTCTTTCATTTGTTCCCATGTTCTTATAGAATGCGTCCCTAGACTCATGAACCATTTTAGTGTTGAATCCTTTAAGGTAGCAGGGAACAATTTTAGTTTTTGAGCATCATGCAGATAGTAATATGATCTACATAATACTTCAAATTTGAAGAGAAATGTCTTTGGGTCTTCATTTATTTTTTAATGGAAATTAGGAAGAATCAAGGGTGATCTATTCTTCATTGTGAGAGTTGTATCTTCATCAGGAATAGGAAATCTAAAAAGATCTTGGTTTCCTCTACCTCTACCCCCTCCTCTATTCCTATCTCCATCTCCTCCTCTACCTCTACCTCTACCTCCTCCAATCCTATTTTCCTCACCATTGACATTGTGTACCTCTCCTTCCCCTTCCTAAGCCATGATAGATTCTTCAGAATCAATATAGGATTCTTATAATTCTTTTGGTTCTTCTATCAATGGTTGTTCAAAATAAGTTTCTTGTTCCTCTTCCTCACTAGGAACTTCTAATTCTTCTCCCAAAATTTGTTCACCAGTGGAGGATAGAAAAACTACTACTGTAGTTTGGGATATAGTAATTTCTTCAATTATAGCTTCAGTAGATGAAGTAGGTGAAGTTCTGGATTGGATTTCTGATCTTGAGACTTCAGGAAGTCTTTGTCGACCTGAAAATGGAATCCGGGTTTGAGTCAGTGGTGTGGAATTTCGAAATTGAGGTGAAGTGAGTGGACTTGTGGGAATTAAAATTCTTCCTCATCCTACAAATCTACCTCTAGAGTCCTTATCCCTATGCATATCATGTTAATGATTTTTTTTTTTTTTTAACTTATGTTTGTATGTCCCCAACAACGACGCCAAAATGTTTAGCCAATTTAATGTTCTTAAATTGTCAGCATAAATTATCGACCAGGGTAGGTATACTGATGAAGCACAAGTGCACTATATGTGATAGAAGTTAATTATTTTCGTTAAGATATCTATGTTCTTGTTAAATTCTAAATTTAGAGTTAATATGAAGATGGTATTATTGATTATATTAAAGAATTGTGCCTTAAAGTTGTTAGCTACTTATCTTAGAAACTAATTTCTATTGAATAGGTTTATGGATGGTTTAAGTGTGATTCTAATCTTTGCTCTTGTTAGACTGTTTTGGATTTTATCTATGAATTTTATGCTATAGCCAAGCCTAAATTACTATGTGCTAAAGAGATCTATTCTATCAGATTGTAAATGAATGATGTATGGATTTAATTGTTAATAAAATGATTGTGACCCTTTTACTCATTAAACTTCATCCAAACACATCATAAATCTAATAAACTGAAAATCAAGTATGTTATGAAAATGAAACAATTGACTACACTAGGTAGAAAGCAAGGAAAATGATCAAACTGTACCACATAAAAAGCAAATGAAATAACATAATTAAGCTAGGTATAAAGAAAATGGAATTGCTTATACAAACAACGATTCAATTATGAATTCCATCATATTGCATTTCAAACACAAAACAGAGCACCTACGATAAAGAAATTAAGGAAATCTATGTGCAATTGGTTAAAGACCTGTACTGGACGTAGGGGCCCTACAGGAAACAGTCGACAATCTCTAATCAACGCCGTATGGAAAACATAAACCAAGTCTATTACTCGCAAACAAGTGTAACAAGACGTTCTTAAAATTTACATATATCTGTGTGCACCCAAAACACAGAGCAACCATTGCTTTTATAATACTCCTCTGTATAACAGTGTGAGAGTTTCAAGCCTATAAATCTTTATTTATATCCTACTAAATCAAACTATATCGCTAAATAATCAATTTTCTATTTGGAAAAGCAAATCGATAAGGTTTCAAGAAAACTCAGTCTCTGTCCTGGCGATAATATTGCAGTTTACTTTGGGGTTGACCGTGTTATCATGCGATCTTCTTGGAGGATTGGATCAAGAGAATAGGAAAGAATCCACGAGGGGATCATTCCTCATCCATACATATCTTCCTTGGATGAGTTGGAGCATCCTAACCCTGTTAACAATGGAGATAGTTGCGGAAATCCGAATTAGCTACAGAAAAGGCCAATTCCATAGCCGAATGCATACTTTAACAAAACAATAAGGTATATAGACAGATATGAAGAAGAAGACATTTAAGTGCTTACTTTTAACAAAACCTTGTGTCTATTACATTATTTAGGTGATAGGTATGGGAAAAAAGGGTGTCAAGGTAAGATAGTCCTTGGACTCTACATGCATGTTATATCATCACTGCGATGGAATATCTAACCAGATGGGCGGAAGCACAACCGGTTGAGGATTGTATAGGGGCTACAATAGAAATTTTTTTTTTTGAGTATGTCTTAACCAGATTTGGCTACCTGAAAGTGCTGATGAGTGACAGAGGTACGAACTTTCTGAACGAAATGATTAGCGTGTTGACTCAAGAATTCTAGGTATACCATCAGAAGATTACACCATATCACCCACAGGCCAATGGAACTGTTGAAGCCTTCAATAAGATTTTGGAGAATGCACTAATGAAGATCTGCAACATGCAACAAAAAGACTGGGATGTGCGCGTACCTACAGTACTATGGGCTAATAGGACTACTGGTAAGAAGTTGACAGGGCAATGTCGTTCAGATTAGTAAATGGGGTCGAAGCTATAATGTCGATGGAGTATATTGTGCCTAGTTTTTGCATAGCATCCCTGACAAATATGGCAGATCACGAGGCCTTGGAGGCATGGCTCACGTAGCTGATGGAGCTTGAAGAAGATCGATTTTTGGTAGGATTTCATCAACAAGTATAAAAGGAACATGAAAAAGTGTGGCATGATCGCCATATCAAGCTTTCTAATTTTAAGGTAAACGATCTGGTCCTGTTATATGATAGTAAATTCACTAAATTTCCAGGTAAATTCTAGATGCATTGGTTAGGGAAATATATTGTCAAAGAAATTACAGATGGAGGTGCGGTTCAACTCACAAAGCTGAATGGGGAACCCTTCCCGGGAAGAGTGAATGGGATCCGATTAAAATTGTATAAGGGGATCCTACACAATGACTATATGGCAACAAGATAATCGTAGTGCTCCAGGCAGTTACAAGGGAGCGCGGGACTATAAAATACACTGCCTAGTTTGGAGGACAATGCAATGAGCAGGTTGCGCAGAGAATGATGAAGATACAACCCATAAAGCTGCACCATGGAGGAAGGTGCCACGCAACATAGTAGGAAAGTGAACGTTGAAGTTACTGTTCATGACATGACATCCAGAAGACAGTTAAGTGGAGTGGGTTGGCAGCATTTAAGGCAAAAATATTTGAAGATTTGCTACCAAAATAACATTTATTGTCAGAAATTGGGGGGAATGGTCGGATTTGAATTCAAAACCCCCTATAAATTATGCTTGTCAGTCCAAAAAATAAATCTTCGTGCTCTCAGAATTGTTAGTGAATTTCACTATCTGTTTCTTATGAGCTGAGCATTTTGGGAGGATTTCATTGGGAGCCCTACATTTGTTGAGTTGCCTATGATAAACTAGAAGTTTATTCTTGACAAAATGTCTGCACCAAGTCTTGCTGAAACCATTGGTACTTATGATGTTGCCTCTTAGTCCGCTTCTCGAGAATTTTTCCATATGGAAGCTCCAGCTCTTGTGCCTATGGCGCCGAGGTCGCCTAAGACAAAGCCTACCCCTACCAAAGAAACCCAACCAGCCAAATCAAAGCAACCTGCAAAGGACAAGCAGAAAAAGTTGGTGTTGGTGCACGCTTCCCCAAGAAAACATATCGAAACACAATAGAAGAAAGATAAGTAGTCGAGAAGGTAGTGGACTTGGAGGTGAAAGAAGCTCAGGGAACAAAATATATTGACATTGAAGGAGCGAAACCCATAACAAGGCTCCCTAAGTATAGCCCTTTGTGAAAGGGAAAATAAAAGGTCACAAAGGACCCATATTTTGAGAAGTTCGCCATTTCCACCGCCCTGCTACCTAAGCAGGTCCCTTTTGAAGGTCCATGGCTTGCAAGGATCCCGCTATTGAAAATGGAGGATTGGGACCTCGGAGACCACACTAGCTTTCCACACTTGGCAACGTAAAAGTACATGTAGAGTTTCTATTATGTAGAATCAGGTGTTCTAGCATTGGAAATGGAGGAATGGATCTGAGGCGTCGAGCACTCGGGGTTACTCAATCTGTTGTGGGTACTCCATTATCATCGCACCCCCATTAACACAATTTGTGTGTTCCATATTTTCACATTGGTGCATGATGGTTGTTTATGGTTAGGAGGGCCTATCCCCATTACAGACATGCTCATTCATAGAATCATGCATCTGCATTATAAAGGCGCGAACCCAACCAAGGAGTTTGGTAGAAAGACTAGGGAAAATGACCTTGCAAATAGGATGAAGATGGATTATGACCTCCTTAAGAAGTCACGAGGGTATTCACTTCTTTCTATAATAGACCCAACAATTCAATTGGTTGCCCTGATTTTAGCAGGGAAGGTAATGAGAAAATGTCGCGCAGATGAAGTTTTTCCACCTATAGTTTCCCTGGCTACATAGTGCGTGAAAGGCATACAATTTAATTGGGCAATATACCTTTGTTAGGAGTTCTTGGCAAATTTCTGTGAAGCCCAGGATGAGACCAAGTTGTTTCACTATGCTTGGTTGTTACTATCAATTGTCCTAGTTACATGGAAATTGCTGGAGGGTAGCTAATTTCCTCCTCTCGAGGAAGGATTGTTAGAGGCAGTGCAATTCGCTTCCTTATGGTTTACAAAGGATACTGCGTGGATTGACGAAACAAATATATTTTGGGTTATCGTGGAAATGGACCTCCGCATGGCCATTAATCAACATCCGAGTTTTTCCCCAACCTTGTTCACGTAGTTGTCAACCTACGCGACATTCAAGACTGACTTCCACAAGGCATATATCCAGGTGCAAAAGGATCCAGGACAGAAATGGCACAACTTACCCTATTTGGTGATAGAACGAATGTGCATGAGGTTGTAGTGAAATGGCTTGCAGAGTGGCATGCCCTGATAGACTTAGCTTCTAGACCAAGCACCAGTGCACAAAATTTTGTCAAATAGAAAATAAAGGAGGCAGCTAAGCAGGCTACGCGTACCTTGGCAACACAGAAAAAGAAGGAAGCCACAAAAAAGGCTCATGTGGAGCAAGAATGTGCTGCTAAGGAGCAGGAAGAATAGGAACAACATGAATCACAAAAAGGTGACAAGTCACCTTCACTAAAGACAGAGGAAGAAGAACTTTCAGGACAAGGCGATAGAGGAGATGAGGGGCAGAGAACCCCATTTATTTTGAAATGACATGGTAAGGAGCAGTAGGGTGGAATGCGGAAAAATCAGAAATCGGATAAGTCACTAGTTGACCCCATGGTTGTTGGCTTAATGGGGCCTGACCCAGGTTCTGTTATAGGGAATAGTGTCCACTCAGATGCTGCTATTCCCACTAAGACTGGTAGCTATCTTAGAAACAAAAAAGTAAAGTCTACTTTCGTTTTCCTTTATGAAACTAGACAAGAGGAGAACTAAGAAGACCAACCTTAGTCTTGCACTTGATTTCCTCTCCTTCTTGATAGAGCTTTGCCGCTTCTTCTTTGTCTGCCCAGCTTCAAAGAGCACCCGTGGAATCACAGCAACATACTACTATCGAAGAACAAAGATCTATATTCATAAATAATACAGGACCAGATGTGTGTTAACCATACAAATGCATATACAATCAAACATACAATAATATGGAGGAAAACTTGATAGCTTTATTAATATCAAGAAAAGCAGGAGGATTACAACCATATGTTCTGACCCAGCATCACCCTCCAGCAAGAAAGCCCTTCTTCACCTCAAGTAAAGCTTAGATCACCCAACACTATGAAGTTTCACCATAAAACCAACAACACTTCTCTACAAGATACAAATTTCCAGCCTCTGGATCTCTGTGATGAGGGATCCATATATAGATGATTGTAAGGAGGTGAGTCATCTTTTGGGGTTTTGATTAGTGTCCTCTCTCTGATATTTCTTGATTCCACTTGGAGATTGATGATCTCTTACTCATCCCTGGTCGAAAACA
>APFE031234492.1:1287-23465 GCA_000404065.3 Pinus taeda
CTATGGAATCATGATTAACATTTCTTTTCTTCTCATCATGAGTTTCCTTTAGTACCCTTTCACCATTAGTGACCATTTCTTGTAGCAACTTATTCATATTTATCTTCAATTCTTCCATATTATCATCCATGCCATCAATTTTAGGGTCCATGCCATTCAACTTAGCTTCCATGCCATCCATCTTAGCATCTACGCCTTTCTTTAAACAATCCATGTTAGCTTCTACACCTCTCTTTAAACGATCCATCTTAGCTTCTACATCTTTCCTTAAACCATCCATCTTAGATTATGTTGCTTTTTGTGCAAGTGACACTTGTTGCACTTGTTCTTGTAATTTTGATATATCATATAGCATTTCTTCCTCTTCTTCATGAGTCATACTAGAGATTTCAGGTTCCTTACTAGGTCTTTTCATTTTCTTTCCTTGGGGTATCAGTTACCGATAATAATGCTCTACTAGCCCTTTGAATTCCTTCAAAATAAATTTTCAAACCAATCTTAAGAAAAAATTTAAAAGAATCTACACACCTTTTTTTCACTTTGTAGGAGCTTGATATTACCTCTGATGTATCTTTGTACTTTCAGATCATCCACTTCTAAAATAGCGACTTGTGGTAGCCCTCTATGGCCTCCTTCCAATGCCACCAGTCTGATCCAAATTGGATTCTCCAAGGAAGAGTTATGCAAAATCTCCCACAATGTCTTGATTATAGACTAGTTCAGTAGAGCGAACTTATACGACGTGTCATGAGTCATTGTTTTGACCTTTGGCTCTGAAAAATATATACAAGAAACTACAATCCTTTCTCTTTCTGTACCTTCTGACGAAATTTCAATCTAATGCTCAGAGAAAACGTTATGACTATTTTCCCCAGGTCACCTGTTTGGAATGTAATTCAAGTGTCTGCAAAAAGACCAACTTCCTTAGATCATATCTCCACAAATATAGCGCAAAAATATCTAAATTTCGGACCCGAGATTTAGTGCGATGTCTTCTCAAATGGGTTTTTTCTTCAACTTCTGAAACATCGCAGAAAACAAGTTATAGTGAAAATTCCACGATGGCCTGTTTGGAGTAGCGAAATCCTAGAATCCAAAGCTCTGATACCAAATGTTATGAAACCAGCTGAAGAAAAGATAGAAAAGATAGATCAACACCTTAGAATTCAGCCTCTTCGAGGGGGCAACCTCCCTTTAACATTACATAAATGAACAATTCTTGGATGATTCAAATGACAAAACCTCCTTTCTAGATATAGGAGTCTAAGGAGTCACAATATAACCCAGCCGACCTAACAATAAATATAAGGCCACAAAAATAACAATAGAGGGATTCTATGGGGCACAATAATAATAATATGGGGACAATAGGGGCACAACGATATTAGTAAGGGTTACAAGTACAATAGGTAATGGGGTAATCACTAGTATTATAGGGACCCAACATAACCACAAACCAATCTTTTAGATACATAATCTAGCCAATCGGTATCCAGAGAGGGATCTCTCTTTAATTTTTAGCTTTGTTTGTAAAGATATTAGGCTATTTGTGAAGTTTAAGAGTTTTGTTTGACTTTGGGTGGTGAGATTCAATAACAAAGGGGTAGGACTGACTAGTTTAGGCCATTGGGCTAATGGAGTCAAAGAAGATGGCTTAACTGGATTAGGTTTCTTAACAAAGGATGGTTTTACAGAGCAAGATGGTCAAACAGGGAACAAATAAAGGCTTATAATAAATGGAATGGTTTCAAAATGGGTGAAGGGCTATTAAGAATCCTTCAACCTATATGAAAATGGAACTTGAACGATTATTAATAAAGAGCGGCTAAGTATTCTTTAATAAATAATCATAGTGAATGAACTAGAAAACAAGAGCAATTAAGGTTTCATTGTTTATTCTAATTCAGAAGAAAACATAGAGAATAATAACAATTGAAAACAGGGTGCAATCAAGCATATTCCGAATTTCTCTTTTTCATTTATCATTCAGATATGAAACATAGATGATATAACAAACAAGGAAAACTTCAAAACACAAGGTATAGAGGACTTATTGATCTGGTGTTTGATTCAAGAAATCTATGGAAAGTCCTCTGCATCAATTCTTTATCCAACAAGCCATACAAAGGTTTGGTCCAACAACATTTTATTCCAAAATAACTAATATTGTAGCAATGTATATGAATCCACCCTCAATACTCCAATTGAGGGAGTATTTATAAAAAAAAAATTACAAACAATATCTCATAATAGAGAGATATATTCTAGGATGACTAAGAATAAGTTACAAGAAAATAGAGACAACTAGTCTCGAAGATAGGAGAAAGGTGAACTGATGTTGTGCTGTTCCTATTCTTGCTGAGTGTGCTGGAGGAAGGCCCTATGATTTGGCTTGCCGTTGTCTTCTTTAGTAAATCTATGATGGCTACTCTATTTTGACTGATACTCTTTACCTGTTCTAATACACTTCGACCTGTTTGATCTCTGTTCATCTTTGTTCATCTTACTACAGTAAATAGCCCAAAATTTACATTTTACCAAGGACAAATTTACAAAATTGCCAACATGTCTTCCCACCATTTTGGCTCTGACAATCTATGCTTCTGAAGTTTCCTTAGGGCCTCATCAGTTTTTGTATATCTGAAAAAGGTAGGCTGGATTGGGAACAAGTGCTTTATCTCATGCTCAACATAGAATAAGTTCTCTAAGCTGTCATAGAGAACTCAGCATGTGGGGAGTGATTTTATTCTTGATGCACTTGTTGATGAACTAGTTTGATTGCCAGCATACTTATTCAATTTATCTACATAATCTCTGTGCTTCATTAATATATCATTGATCACTAAAGGACATAGTAGCCCTTTATTCTGCAAAATAGAAAAATTCTCTATGAAAAAATTAATCTCTACCTGCATATCGTGACATCTTCTCTCTAAATTCTGCATCAAAGTTTTCTTGATTAGCACCCTTTTGATCTCCAAAATAGTTTTTTTCCTGTCTGTGATGCCAAGTTCTTCCAGCTGTTCACTATTCCTGGTATTCAAAAAATGTATGAGCTTGTTGGCTTCATCAGGCATTTGTCCTAATTGTGCTTTTGTCTTTTGAATTTCTTCCTGTGCTGCTTTCACTAGATCAATCTACTCAAAGATTACATGGATGGATGGTCAAACATCATTTATGGATTGAGTGATGTTGGCCCAAAGAATTTTCTTGATCTCTGCCAGAGGCTTGTCAAAAGTGAGATCTTTTTCTAATGTTTTCACTTTATTTTCTAATTCTTTAACCTCCCTTGTTTTTTCCACAACGTTTATCTTTGAGAGATCATAATTTCTTTCCATCTTAGCAAACTATTCTTTTACCTGTTTTAATTCTGAAACTTGGAGTTTCATGTCCTCCATTGACTTTATTAGCTCTTCTATGATCAAATTGGTGTTGCTGCCTTGTGTTGTTCCTACTGTTGTTGTACCTATGATCACCTCTGCTGTGGCTGCTGGGAGGTTTGGTGCTAATACTGTCCTAAGTGTAGAGGGGACTGCTGTTGAGACTATGGGTATTACTTCAGGCGGCTAAGAAGTTGACTCTCCCTGCATGTCCTTCAGTGCTTTTCCAATGCCTGCTCTGTTTCATTCAATCTTTCATTGAGTTTCAAGAGTAGATCCATCATCTCTTCTTCAGATTTTTGTTTTATAACCTCAGCAGTCTGTGGATGCCTTGAAGGAGGTAGCTTTAGTTGCTTCCTTAAGGCAGCAATATCTTCATCCTTCTTTTTGATTAATGCTTCTATGCTCGTTACATCTTTGGGCTCATGTCCCAATCCAATGATGATTTCTTCTAATGACTTTATTATGTTATCTTTAGTCCAAGAGGAGGATTTTTCTAAGTTCAGCTGGGCAGTTATATTATCTAAAGAATTTTGTAGCCTGTGTGCCATCATTTCTTTACGAGTCAATGTTGAATAGAACATTTCTGCAGTTTGCTTGTGTAGTTCAATTTGATCCATAGGGTGAATATCCTTTGTCAAAACCTCCAAGTTAGCCTTGATGTAATCTGCTGCTGACTGAGGTTGTTATACCTTTGGCTTGAAGTAGCTCATTATCATCTTGCCTTCTTTAATGTCATAGGCTAGCATTAGACTTTGCTGATTCGTGGGGACCATTTTTAAATATTGATTGTAAATCTGAAGCCTCAATGGATCATTCTTGGCCTTTATTTCTATGAATGTCTTTTTGATATCTGAGGCTTCTTTACTTAGTGGCCCAAGGGATGATACTTCTGCACTATGTTGTCTTTCTAGTTCTTGCCTCTGTGAGCTAGTGTATGTTCCTCTCAATGGGAAAGTTTGTTGGCTCACTACCCTTTCTTCTCTCTGACCATTTGTGGCCTCTTCACCTATTTCCTCTCCTGAAAGAGGGTTCAATATTTGCCTTTTTGTCCTAGGCTGTCCTGTAGGTCCATTGGCAAGGGTAGTAGTTTCCCTGTCCCTATTTTTATTTATTTCCTCATTTAGAGGAATTTGCAAAACTGGAGTTTCTTCTACATTGGTTTGAGCTGGAGGAGTTGGCGTTTGACCATGTTCTTTGGAAATTACAAGCTGATTTGACATTGTAGGTTGTTTTGTGGTCTCTACTTCCTTTCCTTTAGTTGTTCCTGTGGAGGTTGCTGAGAGGTTCCAATAATGGATATACCAATTCCTGATCTTTGAGATAGCTCGAATGATACATGTGTCAAGGAAGTGAACAGTACAATGGTAGGTTGGATAACTGGTCAGGGGCTGAGTTGCTGCATGTTTCTTGATCATGTGGCGGTTTGAAAACTCAAACAGTTGACTCGGATGTTGTTTTACATGGAAGCACGGGTCGCAACATATAACAGTGAAAATGACATTTTGTTCATTTTATTTAACAAATTCAAGGTTGGTGGGGTTTTTTGGATTATCGGGCAACTGACATAGGTGGGGAAATGATGTTTTATCGTTTTATGGAGAGTGGTAAGCGGTACGGGATCACACTACTTTTGGAGGTGGGCGGCATTCAGCCGGGGGTGAGCGATCACATTGATAGCACGACGTGTGGTAGAAGTACGAAGGAAAAACCACCTGGTGATCATGCGTTAAAGCGCGGTCACCAAGGGGGTAGTGATATCAACGACGATCGTTGGATGATGGGGAAGTGATCGAAAGGCGAACGGGGAGTGGGGTATGGCGGGACTTTAACCATAGCGGGCCCAACACAATAAAAATATTTTAATTGTATTAGGGGTAGTGCGATTGGTTGGGGGGAGGTTCTTAATTAAACTTGAGGGTTAATTAATTCCACTTATTCCCGTTTGATGGGTATTTATGGTTAAATTTAACCGGGGTGGGATATATGAGATTTTGGGCCTTTTTATGTATATTTACATATTATGGGAAGGGGTAAAATAGGGCAGGATTTATATAATATGTGTTAAAAGTTAATATGACATAAAATGAGAATGAGCGCTAAGTAAAAGGTTAGCGATTTACATTTAAACTTAGGCTTAAAGTGGAAAAAAGGGGTTTTTTAGATGATATTGTGCATTTCCCTAAGTAAAGTAGGATTTTTACTTAAGAAATAAGTTTATGAAATCAAATGAATGCTTTATGGATGATTCTGAGTACTTAGGCTCTTAAATCGTTGGGTTGAGGGTCTGGTCGCTCTAAATGTCAGAGAAATGCTCTAAGCCCCTTTAATTTTCAAAGAGCTTAATACTTTAGGGGGAATTAGTGAAATCTTTAGGGAAAAAATATGAATGGAAGTTAGCTATTTGACTTTGTCTTGCTTGAACTGCATCAAGTGTAATGTTTGCCTTGCACTTGAGATAAAAGTAAAAATTAACACATTTAGAGACATTGTCCATCACAAGTAATTTTGTAACACCATCTACCTACCCTACCTACTTTCGCCTAGCATTTTTTCCTTCTTTATTTGGGTGCACTTAGACTGGCAAACCGTTATCAATCTTCTTTTTATTTTACATGGCAAGCCTACCTAAGTCTACACTTATTACATTCAAGGTCTCAGATTAAATTATTGAGCTCCTTTTTATTTACTCTAGCTATCTACTTATCTGACAAGATTACACTGTTTGTCCAGATATTTATTCTCTATTCTACAGCATGAAATTGAAAAATGAACGAGCCAAGTTTAAACAGTTTGACTCTTCATGAATTGTGGCATAAGTAACAAGTTGCACACAATTGCTTATTACAAAAAATGAAAAAGTAGTGGCATTTAAACTTACACACTTTCCTGTTCTTTTTGTTTGGGGTTAATATTTTCTCAGTTTTTGAGAATTTTATTCTTTTTACCCTTTGATTTTTCTTTTAGGGTATACCCCCTTTACATTTTTAAAATTTTTGTGATTTTTTGACAATATGGAAAGGCTTTGCAACAAGGAAAGGTATGAACATATTACATAGCTCATCAAGTCAATCATGAAATACGACACCTATTGGTATAGGAGCATAACACGTCTAGGACAAAAGGTGGCCAAAGCCCTCTAAGCTTCCTCTTGCTTCTGTTGAATTCAGAAGGTATCCATTTGCATGGCAATGGCCTGTCTCACCTTATTTTTGAGGTCTTCCATCTGATTTGCAAACTCATGTTTGGATAAGGTGGCACTGGCTGAAAGTTGACTCCCCCTACCTCTTTTATGGGCTGCCCTAGAATGGTTTCTAAACACAGTCTTCATGTCATCATAAGGTAGCTAGTAGATGTCTCCCCCAGCCAGCAAATGGAGGGTATCTAGAAGGTCTTCAGGGACTCCTCGGAGCAGAACTAGCCTCAAAGATTTGGGGTCAAGTGTGCACTTGACCCTTTTATAACTGAGTTGGAACCTTTCTTCATAGCCTTCTAAAGATTCATCACTTCCCATGGTCATCCGAAAGATTTCTCCCTTTGTTTCCTTTGACCTACAGTAATCCTGGTATTTGTTATTAAAGGCTTGCTGCATCTGAGCCTAAGTTGTGATATTGTTTCCAGGTAACCCCGAACTAGCGGAGTGTTGCATCGTTGAGGGTAGAGGGAAAGAGTTTCAACTTTTGCTCATCTTCTGCATAGTCATAGGTTTGAAAAAGGACAACAAACTCAAACAAGAAGGTATCAGGGTCTTTAGTGGTCAATCCATGGAAGTGAGGTAAGGTTGAGGGACTTATGTTTTTGATTTTTGTGTCCCCATTGGTCTCTCGGATGGGAAAGGTGCCTTCTATTCTCTCCTCATTTCCTATACCATTTATGTGTTCGGCCATGGTCTCAGGAGGAATGTTTTCTTAGTCTTCTTCTATTATAGGATCTTTGTATATCTATGAAGGTTCACCTATAGGTTCTTCTGGATCACTGCCACCAAAGAAGAGAAAAGGGTGACTCAGTGATGTGGTGGGGGTGTTGGGTAGGAATTTTCCTAAATTGTCTCTTTTCCTACGAGGCATAAAAGGAAATATTTTTGGTTTTTTTTTGTGTTTTTCTCTGCTTGTACCTGCAAAAACTGAAATTGATTAAACAACAAATTGCAACTAAGTAAAATAAACCTAGCTGAAATGAAAATTGCAGAATTGTACTGAAAGCAGGAAATGACTAATCTATGTTGCTGAAATGAAATTGAAAAATTGAAATGAAAGCAAGAAATGACTAATTTATGCTTGCTGAAATGAGATTTTAGAATTGAAATGCTAATCTACGATTGCAGAATTGAAATTGTGGAATCGAAATGCTAATCTATGCTTGCAAAATTGAAATTGCAGAATTGAAATGAAACAACTAATCTACTCTTGCTAAAATAAACTACTTAGTAGAAGGTTGCAGTGGAAAGTAGAAGAAAAGCAGTAATCACAAATACTCTGACACTTCCCCGGCAACAGTGCCAAAAAGATGGTGAGCTCTAGTATTGAAACAATAATGTTGCAAATCCTAGGACTCACTACTTTACTTTTATCAACTCGGTAGTTCATAACAAACCTGGAAGCGATGGTGCTCTATGCACAAGTACTAGCTCTTACTGCATGCTGTCACTTGATCAGCTGGCACAGGTTCGCTAGGAGATTAAGCCGACTTCTATGAGTTCTTAGAAGAAGCTTTTGACTATGATGGATGAAAGCTAACTCAAGAGAGGCTAGTCTACTTGCAGAAAGAAGATGAAAGCTTAAAGGAAATGCAAACCCTAGTTTTACCAACTACCCCTACTTGAGCAAGAAAAGAGATGAAAGATGCTGGAATGGATGCCATTGACTCTTGAAAAGGTAATATGCATGTGGTTAAGCTACTTCTGAAGGAAAATATGGAAAATCTTCTTTTTGTATTTTTGAGTAATTTTGCAGAATTATTATGCATGTGTTTTAACTATTTTTTATTATGCAGAGGTTTATTGGCGAAAGGAAATGGAGTGGGTGATTGCAGGAGGTTGGGAAGGTGAGAAGAGGGCCTAAGGGGTCCCCAACACTCTTTTGGAGAATTCCACAGTGATCATATCTCAATAAACTGCTTGCGTGAACTTCAACAGGAAGTCTGCAGGCGATCTACAAGAAGTTCTACAGGCACAAGCCGAAAGTGGTTTTTAGAGGGTTGATGGTAGAAAAATTGTGGGTAAGTGGAAATGTAGGATGGATAAGAATATTAAGGGGTCTAGAATCTTGTAGATGAAGCTCTGGAGTGGAGAAGATGGTTGGAGTTGTTCAAAGGTGAAGGAAAGGATTTTGCATAAAAACGTAGAAATTAGGGTTGTTTGGGAAGTGTGGCAAATGAGTGAAGAAAACCTTGAGAAAGAGGCTGGAATAGGTTGCAAAATGAAGGAATGATAGCTTGGAGTGTCTTACAGGTTCTCTACACACTTTTATTCAAAACTGATCCAAGCAAGACTAAAAAAATGGAGATTTATTTATTTTGACCTAATCTGACCTAAAAACCAAAAACATGATGAACAAAAGTTTATAGACAGCAAATCACACAAGAAAGATATGGAAACTGAACAAGATCAGATCTAAACATAAAAAAACAACTACTATCAACTTTTCCAACTTAAAATCTAACACTAGCAATTGTATTGGAAGGCAAAACAGTGTTTTTGTGGCAGCAAGTGTGCCTTGGTCTCAATTCATGGTCCCAAGGAGGGAGAAAGGAGATCAAGGATTGCTTAGTAGCCTTTTTGTGTATCTTTTCTATTATCAAACTATCAAATCAACCTGAAGCATGAACAACTATCTTAATCATAAAAAAAAGCCTAAGTAACAAAGCAAGATTTAAACCTAAATACCAGAATTTATTCTATGAATACAAGAAAACAGATAAAAGTACACAAAGGAGATATTGTCACTTGGGTTGGGCCGAACCCCAAGAGCTACGACCTCCTAAGAAAGCTGAGAGCTGGTGCAAAGCGAGATTCATCTTCATTAATCAAAGAATAGCCATTACATCACAAAAATTGTCTACAAGAAGAACTCGAAAATGTGTTGATACAGGGCTGCACTAAAGTGCAAAATAAATTGTTTATTGGCTAAACTACTAAGGCTTGAAGCCTTCCTATTTATGCAAATGAGGACTCCCAACTATCTTCCTTAACATTAGGAGCTTGGCTAACCAAGACTGCAGCTAATCAACCACTTCATTAGACCTACTCGACTGCCCCTTGAAATCATCATTGATGAGTTGTTGAACTCCTATCTGATGGTGGAGAACTCGAGGAAGGGGTCATTTAGTGTAGGAGACAGCCCTCCTATAAATCCTCAGACTTGTTCCTTCGTATTTGGCTACCAATTTGCTCATAAATGCCTGGCCTTGTTCCAAAAAATGTCAAAAAATCTGTAGTAAGCATGTATTAGACTTTGTGGTCAAGTGACTATTTCCATTCACTCAATTAACATAAATATATTAAAAAGCATGCATATAAATATGAATAATGGTGGATTAAATGAGAATAATAGGCAAAATGAGCCCATAAAGTTACCCATTTCTAGGGATCATCACAACCTTCACCTCCCAACTGCCCTATTGAAATCAGACTTTTCTTTAGATCTGGAACATGCCTTACCTCCTTCAATAGCCACTAGTTTCCATTTTGCTTTTCTATGGAAACTGTACCCATTCCAATGACTTTACAGGGTTTATCATCACCCAATTGAACTTATCCAAAATCTCTTTGAACATAGTAATAAAAATGTTTCCTATCAGGTGTGGCATGGAATGAGGCCTTTGAATCTACCACCCAGGCATCAATAATATTTTCGAATGCAAGAATAAAAACATCTTGAAACACATCACATGTTACATTCACTTCATGATTAGTTTCTTGATGCACATGTCCTTGTTTTCCTTTTCGAGACTTGCAGTCTTTCTTCAGGTGTTCTTTCTTCCCCCATTTCCAGCACACTATCCCCAATCTGGAGTTGGATCTGCCTTTTTTTTACTTATTGTGATATCCAGGGCTCTTTCCTCTTTTCATTTTTCTTCCCCTAGTCTCTGCAGTCAAAGCATTACCTAATGTCCCACCAGATATTTTCCATTGCATTTCCTCGCTAAGGATTGCACTGACAACATCATCAAACTTTAAAGTACTAGATCCAGAGACAGAGTTACTAATGGCCATAACTAAATCATTCCAACTTTCTGGAAATGAGCATAGAAATAAGAGAGCCCTAACTTCATCATCAAAAGTTACCTCTACAGAACTACTGATTGGTAACTGTATTAAATTCATTTAAATGATCAGCAACAGATCCACCATCTGACATCTTCATATTAAACAAGCGCTTCATAAGCAATACCTTATTTGAGGCCAAGGGTTTCTCATATAGTTTGGCCAATGTCGACATTAAACCCTCTATTGTCATTTCCTTTGAAATATAAAATGCTACTGACGCCGCTAGGCACAACCATATTGTTGCAAGTGCTTTTCTGTCGAGAATATCCCATTCTGTGTCTGTCACACTCGTTGGCTTCTTTTTCTTTCCACTCAATGGTTGGTACAGATCTCTATGGTACAAATAATCTTTCATCTGTAGCTTCCATATCTAGTAGTTTTGGCCGTTAAATTTTTCGACCCTAAACCTACCATTTTCTGCCATTACTCCCACTCGAACAAAGAACCCTTCTCTCCTACGAGTTTATCAGCCAAATAGACCTTCGGCTCTAATACCATTTGTTAGAAAATTATATATTATAGAGTAATGGAACAAATTAAATACTGCAGAAACATAAACATAGAAAACACATAAAACAAGAGAGACATAGATATACGTGGTTCACCTAGTTTGGGCTACGTCCACGAAGAAACAGCCAGTCCTTCTTTTTATATTATCTAGCAAACTGAAGAGATCAACCTACTGTAGATCTGCTATAATTCCCTCTTCACTCTCAATCTCCTCTCTCTTCCTCACTCAGAATACAGATCTACATAGACGCAATACAATTCCCTAATTTATAGCAAGGGGTTGCTTTCTAGGAAAAAAAAACCCTAAATTAAACATAACTTCTACCATTATATCTCTGTCTAATGAATGGCCCAGATTGACTATGAAATTACAAAATTTTAGGAGGAAATTTTACATCTATTCTTAGGTTCAGAGGCACTACCCCTGATCCCCCCACTATGGGGGGCTCCCAAAGGTTGCAGTCGCCCCCGCCCTCCCCCCATGGACCCTCCTGCAACAAATATTTTATGGGCAGCATTGCCGCCCTATTATGAATAGGGGTCTTATGCAGTGATACCTTTGAATACAGAAGATAATCAGGCTCCACACCCAACAGTCAGGCTCTGTGACTAGAACTTGCTTATATCCCAAAAAATGACAAGAAAATAAAACATCTTTGCTCCAGATATTGTCTGTAGTATATGCTCCATGGGCGACACTTAGTAGTTGTCCTTGTCTGAGGCATGATTGAGGTTACATAAATCTACACACAAGCAGGTCTCCTTGGATTACTTTCTAACAGGGACTAAGTTGGACACCTAGGTCGAATATTGCACTTTATAGATGATTCGATAATCCAACAACTTGGTCAGTTTTTTATGTATAAGGGGCTCACGTGTTGGATGAACTTTCCATAGTTTATGTTGAAAAGGCTTAGCCCATTCTTTGATTGGTATAACAAGATGGATAATTCATATGTCATATGTCTTAAGATCATCATATGTCCACATGAATACATCACGATACTTCTTGAAAAGGTGGATAAAAGCTTATCACTCTTGTGTTGTACAATACATACCAAGATTCACATACTTCAGATCCTTTTTCTATTCCCAAATTGATCTGTTCATGCAACAATGTTGAGTTCTGGGTCTTAGCATTTACAGGTCCTTGAAAATAGTTCTACAAGTCATACAACTTCTCGAGTGATGCCACATCCTTGGCGATGAGGTTGCATTTGCTTGTACTAGATACATCCTACAGAGTCTACTCCTGCTTGTCCTCGTCTATCGTTTCATCCTTGAAGACGTCAACATTGGCCATGAAATGCATTATCTGTTGATCATCATAAGAAAACGTGTAAGTTAGTGATGTTTTTTGGGATAGATGCTTTATAGAAAATATCAATAGAAAAAATATCCCTTAACGAAAACATCCTAGCAGCTGCATTTTCCAAGGCATCTACAATTGCATTACACATTCTTAGCACTTAAATAATGGTTGGAATTGAGAAATGAGTCTCCATACCTCTTGTTAGGAACTCTTAAGCCATAGTGACACACAATGTATAGTGTTATGCACCTGATGCACTACGATTTCAAAGTCACCTACCACTTTCATAACAACAATGTTGAGGCCAATGGATTTCTATAAGCCCAAAATGAGTGCTTCATACTCTATGGTGTTGTTTGTACACTTGAACTCCAAATGACTAGAGAGAAAATGTTTCTTCTGTAGAGGGTCTATTAGAACACAACTGGCTCTAGATCCCTCCTGCTTTTTTGATCAATCAAAGTACATGGTCCATAAATTATCTGTATAGGGACCACTTTCCACACTAGTACTACTTCTACTACTACTTACTATACAAGTGTCATTTTTTCTAGTTTGGCATGGAAGGAGCCCTAACTATGTCTCTGGTGGGACAAGGGATGGCTCTGCAAGATCGCACCCGAACTATGTCTCCAAAAATCAATTGTCGAACATGAGTTCTGTGAAAGCCAATGACTTGTTTTCTCTATTCAAGGGAGTCACGTTGTGCTTCATGTATCTCTCTGAAAACACTCATATCTAGTTTTTCCTACCCTTATACGGAATCCATAAGTGTGACCAGTCAATGGAAAAGTATCCTTTCAGCTTGCTTGAGTAGTCTCTACTGAGCAATACGCCGTATGCTTCCAGTATGTCCATAACTATAATATTGATCCATTGATCAACTTGCTCATTAGATGTTAGTAGGATGATCACATCCCTGAGTTAACCAATTGTTGGAACACAAGTTCTATCGAGTTGGATTATCTATGCACTAGTCTTATTCCATTGAGCATTGATCTTCTTAGTGATGGAGAGTGGCATGACATTGACCGATGCACTAGAATCAACTAAGCGTTGTGAAAACTGAGGTCAAAGATATCGAATGATAATCAGAATGGTGGGTAGAGTGAGTTTTCCTCTTCTATGTAGAGCATGTTAAGAATAGTTACGAGAGCGTCAAGAGACTTACTATATCCCTTGTTCGAATAGGTGGCTCGACTAGTAGAGGTTTCTTGAAGTTCTCATAGAAGAATGTCCCACTGACTCATGATTTTTATAAGTTCAAACATAAATATATTTTCACAAGTCTTGTTCATGTCTTCTACAATGTTATAGTCTATTACAAGAAGACTCACTGAGGTGTCTAGGGGTGGAACTAAGTTCATGGTTTCTGATGAGATGGTTTTTTCTTTTCCACTTAAAGAAACACTTTTTGTTGAAGCTGTATTCCAAGATTTTCTCTAAGTGTTCTATGTTGAGTCAACCGGTTGGCCTACTATCCTTAACATATATTGTCTTATTTTATTCCTTGGTATCTCAAACATAGTGGTGGCCCCTTGAATTCTCAATTTATATCGATTACTTTGCTTCGGGTCAGAATGTCACTCAAAGGCCCTTTATCAGTGGTGGTCTTCTCGGCTGCAAGAGCATACTAATACATGTTTACTACATGCCTAGCACTTAGAGCTTCATAAGATGTAGCAACTTATTCTTCTTCATCGTCTGGCTCAACCTTGCCATTAACCACAAGTTTGTTGGACAATTACGTAGCCATGTTGCTCATTCCATGGTTCCATTCTAGGCATGTCCTTTTCGAATGGGCTTCATGGTGAAACGTTCAGTGTGAATCTGTAGTGTTTTTCTCAAGGTTCAGAACCAGATTAGATCTCTATGTAGATTTGGTTGGTTAGATATTGTTGTTGCTGCTACTGGAGGCTACATTATTCTTCTGCAGGTACCTAGAAGGCATGTTGCTCACTGTAGTCTCACTTGTCGTTTGTTTAAGTTTTTCCACTTCGGTAGTCAAGGACTTGATGAGAGGAGTAAGGTTCTCAATATTACTTGTGTCCTTTACCTTAACCTTGGTCACAAAGGTTTGGGACCGATTATCAGTGTCTTTGGAGTCCTTAGTGGATTCATCATCTACAATGACTCCAATAGTGCCCACGTCTTTCTCCACGGATATAGCCTCCTCATATTTTTCTATTAGTGATGGTTTCATAGCTCACTTCATGAACTACACAATAATGTTTGGTAGTCTAGAAGTGTAGTAGTCACCAAGTATGGAGTTGTGAGGTTTAATGCTAAATGAAAACTTGTTCAGAATGTAGTTTAAGCTCTGATTGAAATCTTTGACATTTCCGTTCTGCTCCATCTTGAGATTACCTAATTGCTTCAGTAACATGGCACATGTCTTGTCTTCAACTAACATTTCAACAAATATCATTTTGAATATCCCCTAGTTCTGGATGGAGTTTAGATTAAGGTTCTAGTACCATGCAGCTACTCTACCATCTAAGGTACATGGAAACTGTCTATCTGCAACATCATCATAACGTACCTCGAGTGTCTGCAGATGTAGGTAGAACATGTCTAACTGATATTTTGCCTTCATTGTCTTGTCAGGGTTATATTTTTTTAAAAGCTTGGCAATGTGTCTTGGCATCTTGTGTAGGACATCTAGAAGTGCCAATGGGCCCTAAGTCATCCAATCCAAATTTTGTTCTACCATATTGTCCTCTTCATTGTGCTCCTTTTCCTCTTCTGAATATGATGATTCCACTTCTAAATCTATTAGTTCCTCTTCTGAATCTCCTCCTCCTTCATTTCCTTCCCCTCCACCTCCTACGCTAGACCCTGAACCTGAGAGTAACAGGTTTTCCTCTTCTTCCTTTCAGAAAAGGGGCGGTTCCTCTTCTTTCTCCACAACTTCTGCTAGCTCTTCAAGAGTAGAAAAGATCGCTTCTTTGACATATGTAACTACAACCCTTGTGGGGGTAGTCTTGTGATTCTTTTGAGAGTTTGGAAGGGTGTACACTCCCGAAATTAGTCTAATAGCTTTTGAAAATTAAGGGGTGATGAGATGGACAACCTAGATTTCATGGTACCGGATTTCATATTCAGGTCCTAGAGGTGAGAAATTGCCACCTTCAAAATTGCGAGCAGGGCTGAGGCAGTGAATGCTATTACCTTGACTAGAAAATGGATGAGTGGGGTTGGTGAGACAATCAGCCCTAAACTATTGGCCTCCCTCCTCCTAGCGCAAAACATGTTGACGCTGCTGGATCCACAAACACTCAGGGGATCTCCGCAATATAAGGATCCAATTAGAGCTCACATTGTTTGGTGTAGGAGTGTCATCCAATATGATGGCTAGGTTTCCATTTACGTAGATATTTTCCTCATCTCTTGTTGTTTATCACATGAGAGTGTTATGCTGGTACCTTCCAAAAGCAAGGTGAGTGTGCCTAGTGAGTGTGTAAACTATGTCTAGGTTCTCTTACTATAAAAGGGGGAGGAAAAATGAGGCTCTAAGTGAGAGGTAATAGTACCACCCAGGAAGCATGGAAAATTTTAGGGGCTAATATTTGCAGGTGGGCTAATTTTCCATGATTTTTCAAAAAAAAAGATTTGCCGATTTCCATTTTTTCTAAAAATGATTAGCCCAAATTTTACAAAATAAAATTATTTTACATTAAAAATCACTAACATTATATAAAGAATATTAATAAAATCATTATAAATTTAAATAATTTTACAAGTATATCAATAAACATTTTAAAGTTTTCATATTATGGATTAATGATATTTGCAAATGTTTTTAAACTTCAAGATAATTTTTTGTCCTTAAAAGTTTCCTTACCAGGAAGAGAGCCACTTAAACTAAGAAAGGTTTTTCCAATATCCAGCAGAATAGTCCTCAACATCTGCGACAATGATTAAAGACAAAGAAAACAGGATGACCCATCCACCATTTAGTGGAGTAGTACACAACAGATGTGACAATCGTTATAAGCAATAAGTGCGGATGGCTTGTCTAGTATTTTGTAGAGTATTCCACAAGGATGAGACAATAGTGATAAGCAATACAACACATTCCCAACAAGGTAAACACTAAAACAAATGAAATAGTTCAACTTAGTATATGTGAAACAAAAATGAATTACAAATGCTCAAATAATAGTCTTACAAACATCTACAATATATGGATGGAAACTTGTTGGTGTGAGCAGGTTTTTGTATTAAGAACAAGTTCCAAGACACATATTTACATTAGAGACTACTAGCCCCAATAGTGGGACATTGGAGGCACTCCTTGCTCCTAAAAGAGCTAAATGAGACTCTCTATTCTTTGTGGGAGGAGCCAAGGTCAAAATTCCTTGCTCATACAATGAGGGGGGTATATATAACCAAAGGTGATGCTTGACTCTTGTGACTCTCGGACTTCCCTCATCATTGTTCAACTTCCTATGAATTTTTAACTAACATGACTCTTCACATTAATGTCTATCCATTGGACTTCTACTTTACATTACATTTGATTGACAATAGATATGGCCCATAATAGCGACGTGGTCTTTGACAACTCATGCCACATTTTTACATGACACTGTTGACATGGATTTTCTTATTGAGGTGAAACTGCCAAGCCACTCTTACTACTGAGTGATATATGTGTTCTTGGATGTGCTTTCTCTTCTCCTCTACATAGCTTGATGATATGGGGTATTCAAAGATATTTAGTCTCTTGAGGTGGTTGCATGAATGTGCTCCCTTTTCTTGTTCTTGATAAGTTTCTTTGTACATCCAGCTGAAAGTGAGTCTTCTAGCATGTTTTCTCCTTCCTTATTTTCTTAATTGTCTTGCCATGATCTAGCAGTGTACTTGTTCCTGGAATTCACTCATGATGGGATGCCATCAAACAAAAAAACCTCCTAGTCTAATATGATGCATTGCTATCCATAAATAGGGCTTGGGACAGGTGACAAGTTTGGAAGGAGGGCTCAATAACTATGCATTAGGTGACATGGAGGGAGACTGGTAACTGAGACTACCAAGAGTGCAACTCAGGCTTTCCTAAGGAACTCTTGAGCACAATATTCAGTGTGGAGAAAAATTGCGCAAAAGCCACTAGGAGACAATATTGCACAGTTGAGACCATCAGTGACTGCTGCAAGGTGGGAAACTGGGAGGCATGTCTGCATTGTTTTTAAAGAGAAGGAAGGACATGGAAGGAGAGGGACATGGGAGGGAAAATCTATGTAGTGTATGGGATTAGTGAATCCCGACTGAGGGAGGACACTAGGAGACAATTATGTGCAGTTCTGGAAGGCAAGGTAGGCTTGGGTATTTGTGCATTGCAAGGTTCCAGCATGCAGGAGGAGGATTGGTGGCTAATATTGTAAAATGCATAGTTCAAGTTAGGTTTGAAGAAGCTACTATGCAATTCTATGGAGAAAGGTAGGTTCCTCATCTCTAGAATTGCACATTGCAACTACTCTAAAGGACAATGACTACACACTATGCAATTTCAGACAACAATGTTGCATCACAGTGGGATGATACTGCACAGTGTGCGGTTCAGTCGTGGTCTGGTGCAAGGTGGTTGCCCAATCGGGAGGATTTCTAGAAAAAGGAATAAATGTGGAAGGAAAGTGAACTTTGTGTGGAACTTGAAAATGGGATAACACACTTAAAATATTTTACGACATGACAACATAGGCCACCGAAACAACAAGACAAAGAATTACCCTTTGTGAGAAAGTCTAGAACAAAAAGGGACAAGTGCGACACTTGAGAAAGAACCTAGGAAGACCATGACAACACTTGTGCAACAATGCTTAAAACTTTGTGTTTGAGTGCAACTTATGTTTACATAGCTTGGAAAACTCTAACACATAAATACAAACCTTTGAACTCACCAAAAGGGACCACAAGCATGATAAAACACTCCAACATGCCAAAATACGATAGTTTATCAAACAAGTAAAAAGGTGAAAAAACTCTAAGGAAGCTCACAAAATGATCTCGAGTTATTGCAACAATAAAGGGAAATAGTAAGGAAGGCTCCAAAATTTAAGTGCAAACTAAAATTTTGGAGGGTGTTGCAACCACTATAACATGTAGTTTTTACTGAAACATAGACGACTAATAAATCGACCAAACAAAAAAAGCCCACTATAACTATGGATGTTTCTATGTCGTACCTTAATAGAATTATTGTAATTAAACCACTAATTTAGGCTAATTTTGATCTCGTAGGGGAATTAAAAATTTTACATATTAAATTTCTTTGTATTCATACTATTCAATATGTTCCAATCTATGCTAAAACTATTAATGAATTGTGTGTTAAAAATCCTTGAAGAAAACTAAAAGACCCTCCTTCAGTCCATGTGTTAGGAACACTTTGTGATCTTACCTTAGGGAAGAAAATACTTGTTAAATATCAGGATCATGGAAATCCATTGGTTACTACCCAAATCCAAGGACATAACTGCCCAAACACCGATGTGGAATTAGGAGTTGCAATAAATATCTTTACTCTAAAAACTTGTGGGATCCTTGGGATTACAATGTTTAAACTGAACACCCTTATGCTGGAATTTGCCAAATGATCAGTAGCCAGACCAGAAGGCACTCTAGAAAAAATTATCATTTTTATCGATTCTTGGGAGTACGTAATGGACTTTCTAGTCATCAATCCCAAAAATCAGTTGGATGGACATCCTATAATACTAAGAAGACCTGTCTGGAAACTGCATATGCATATATCGTATGTCGAATAGGAAATATAACAATTGAAAAAGGGATTATTGCTAAGAACCTCATCCTATATCAACCTGCCAGACTTAGCCTAATAATTGATAATTATCAATGGTTCCCACCAAAATATCAATAAGAGAATCTGCGTCGTGCTCCTACTTTAGAAGAGGCTCTCACTTTTAAAAGGAAGATCAAGGATGACGTAATTAATGGCTTCATTAACCATATACTATTGGAAATTCAAAATGCTAGATGTTAAAATAAATGTTTGACAATCAGGCCCAGGAAGATCCATTGAATGTCCTAAATACTGATCATATACCGAGAACTATATTCATAATAGTATTCCTATCGAAATCAAACCTGGAAATACTTTAAACGTTAATGCTAATATGGATTAACTATAGCACGAAAAATTAATTCAGACCCTCCAAAAATATAAACAGGCCTTTGCTTAGGTGTATTCTTATATGAAGGACATCGACCCTCAATTATGTACACATCACATCTATATAGAGAAATATGCCCATGCCATTTTCCAACCACAAAGAAGATTAAATCCACATATTAGGGATATAGTAAAACAAGAGCTGCAGAAGCTTCTCGATGTTAATTTTATATATCCTATTTCTAACAACTAGTGGGTGTTAAGCGGATAAATCGTTCTTGTAGACAAGACCGATCTCCCTAGTATCAATTGATATCTAGCAACAAACAAGACAAGCAAATATACTTTTCTCTAAACATATTACGATTCATTAATAAAAACTAAGAGGTGTTTTAGACCCTACCTTAAGTCCAATGCTAGTTTGTGGCAGCCTTGCTCCAACAGCTTCAAAAAGTTTCCTTTTTAATAACCTGCAAACAAAAACAAGCACACATCAAAGAACAATTGCATATCTAATAAAATAAATCATGTTCATCATAGTGATCAAGGATTCTATGAAATAAACCATTAAACACAGCTCATTGAGAAAAATAAACTTGATTGTATTAACTTTGAAAAAGAAGAACTTTACAACCTTGGTGCCTTGATACTGTACAATCTCTTCCCAGGGTCCAAGAAGGAATCTCCTCTACTTTGACAAGCCTCACTCTCTTCCAAATGAGATCAAAAGGTATGTGATCTTTCCTCTCAAAAAATCAATTAGGAAGACTAAGTTCCAGCAGCATTTACCCTAAAAAATAGTCAGCTTTCAACCTCTCGAGTAACCAGCCCAAAGCTTCATTTTATAGTGTAAGGGAAGCAGGTTACAGGTCACCATTGACGGGATAGAGTCCTCCTTCAAGGGGATAAGCTTCTCACATCAAGGGGTTAACTCCTTAAGTAATGGGATACATGAACCCTCAAGGAGCAAACTTGCCAGTGCAAGATTCGCTCTAGAAGCTTCCAGAATTGACTCAAAGTGAGTTTTTAAGAATAAACTTGCGCCTTTTTAACTTTTACAGGGGTTCACACCCATAATCACAGATACTGAACGGTTAGGTGCGTAGGGGACATGACCAATGGGTGCGATACTACAGGTAATGCTAAGAGAAAGTGCGAAACCAGAGTTTTAGAGATTTTTATGGACTTTCTCTCATTTTCAAAGCTTGATATGCAGAGTTAAGGTTTAAGACTTGCAAAGGAGGTATGTATGAGTGGTGATAGACTCATATTGATTGCAGAACATCAAAGTGACAATTTTTGTGCAACAGATTGCCCCATAAAGTGCGAGGTATGTAATAGATGAGGATGGTTTTTGTCATCTACGAAGAGTGAAGTGCTTTATCATTTCAAGGATCTTCCTGTGGATACCCTGGTCAGAACCTGTAAAAACATTCAATACAATAATAATAAATAAATATATATATATATATATACATATTAAATTATAAATATATATGAACATATCATCGCTGAGGTAGGAATTCCCATACTCAGATCAAAATTGACTAGAAACTATCTAAACTGCTTTGATACAGGAATGATTTTTTAATACATCACAAGTATAGACATATGTAGACACAGTATGGGTGCATCCATCTATTTATGAATAGTCTACTGTATAATGAATAACAAAATTCCTCGCAGCCTAGATGGTGGAAACTAGATCCAGGGTCTTCATTTCTGCTTCCCAAACTAGTATGATTCTATCCATGTGAATGAATGTGTCGAAGTCGAACATGGTAGAAACCACTTGATTACCAGTCAATGATGTAAATTGTTAACAAGTGTGAGAGGAACCACCATTAATGTCAATGGCCCTCAAAGTACTTAGTACAATCCATGAAATGTGAATAAATGATTCGATGTCAAACATGTCATAGAATCCTTTGATCGAAGGTCAATGATGCAACTTGTCATCAAAGGCGAGAAACCTGCCATTGAGGCATGCAGATTCCACGGTACTGACGATTTCTAGATCATCTTTCTAGATAATGAGTTGGAGTCGATAGAAATCAATCCGTCGTAGGCAAGCCCATAACACAAAATCATAGATCAAGTTTTAAAGAAATGTATTTGGCAAGGACTAACTTAGGGATGGTCAAGATGGATGACATATATTTTGCAAATGAATGGTTTGTTTGAACTGACCTCTTGAACAGATAACAAAAATGCAGATGGTTTGGTGACAATTGACCCAAAGCTAATACCTAGAAACCGGTTGAAGACTTTCAATATGGTTTGATTAATTGTTAGGAAAAGGATTTCACAACCCAGGTGAACAAAAAGTGTCATCTTCAAGAGTAGTTGACTGCTTTTCAAAAGACAAAGTATAACAAACAGGTTCATTTTCTCTCTTTCCCCCACCATTTCTAGCAAGTACCTCTTTATTTTTGACAAGCTTGAGGAGGATAACTTTTGCTTGATTATAAGCTCATCCTTCGGATGAGTCCAACTTAGTTTAAAATTCGAACCCTAAGAAGGAGTGGTCCGTTCCTGTTTGAAATTGAACAGGTCCTTTACTGTTAAATTTTA
>APFE031234508.1:1061-17996 GCA_000404065.3 Pinus taeda
CACAGGTGGGAGACCTTTAGGAGTCTCAAATACCTTGGAATGATTATCCAGGACTTTTTGGAGATCTAGAGAAATAGATGATTCCGATGTGGAAAAATCTAGCGAACATAATTGTGCAATTACAACTCTTTGTTCCTTTTTTAGAAGCTTTGTCATACCATTAGAGCTGATTATCTTTCCTGGTTTCCCTGCAATACCCCTTAATTCAACTTCCTTTCCTTCCGCAGAAAATTTGATGAAAAGTTTTTGAAAATTAAAAGCTATTGTACCCAAGGATTGTAGCCATTGGACTCCTAGTACAACATCAGCACCTCCCATTGGAATGGAAAGCATTGTGCTAGTCAATACATATTCTCCCATGGATAGCTTGACATTATGGCATTTTCCAGAGCAATTTATTGTTCCTCCATTTGCAATCATCACTTGACACTCTGGTGCTGGATTTAGGAAGCAATTCAATTCTTTTGCTACCTTACAATGAATAAAATTGTGGGTACTTCCTGAATCAATCAACACTATTACCTTTTTCTTCTTGATTTGTCCTTCTATCTTGATGTTTGAGGAGTGGTAATTCTCGCCAATGCATTACAAGATATGGTCGGATTCATTTCTTCTTATCTAGGCTTTGTTCCCAAAGTATATCCTCTTCTTTTGACCTTTCTTACTCCTTTTCTTCTTCCTCTTCACAATCTATGTAGAATAATTTCTTCTCAACACACTTTATGACCTTTAGTGTATTTGCTATCACAACTGTAACAAAGCCCTTTTGCTCTTTTTTCTTCCAATTTTTGTGGTGTCAACCTTATAGGTTGTGGAAGACTAGGGGCAACAACACTTCCGTCTTTATAGTTGTGAGTGGTATGCTTTTTGGTTGCCATAATTTTGCTTTCCATTTTTCTTGCTAACCTGAATGCCTTCTCTAATGAATCAGGTTCCCAAAGGCGAACATCATGTTGGATAATATCCTTTAAAGACCCTATGAACACATCAATCCTATGCTCCTCTGGAATATATTTTACCCTTATGTTCAATTTTTGGAACTCCTCAATGTGCTCCATTATTGAACCGTTTTGTTTAAGACTTATCAATTGGCTAAAAAAAGTGTTGCTTTTTGTATCCTCATAATGTGCTATCAATTCTTCCATAGAAATTTCCCAACTGATAAATTGTTTACGAGAGCAAAGCCATTGATACCATACAAACTGATTTCGTTCCAAATATAAAGTTGCCATACGTACCTTTTGTGTTTTTGCACATTATTGAGATCGAAAAATTGCTCCATCTGTAATATCCATGTGGCGGGATCCTTGCCATCAAACTTCCTCATATCGATTTTTGGAATATGGTGAGTCTTCGATCCAACATTAGAGTCTATGGAATCATGATTAACATTTCTTTTGTTCTCATCATGATTTTCCTTTAGTACCCTTTCACCCTTATTGGCCATTTCTTGTAGCAACTTATTCATATTTATCTTCAATTCTTCCATCTTATCATCCATGCCATCAATTTTAGCTTCTACGCCTTTCTTTAAACCATCCATCTTAGCTTCTACATCTTTCCTTAAACCATCCATCTTAGATTCTGTTTCTTTTTGTTCAAGTGACGCTTGTTGCACTTGTTCTTGTAATTTTGATATATCATATAGCATTTCTTCTTCTTCTTCATGAGTCATGCTAGAGCTTTCAGGCTCCTTATTAGGCATTTTCATTTTCTTTCCTCAGGGAATCATTTACCAATAATAATTCTCTATTATGCCCTTTGCATTCCTTCAAAATAAATTTTCAAACCAAACTTACGCAAAAATTTAAGAAAATCTACACACCTTTTTTCACTTTGTAGGAGCTTGATATTTCCTCTGATGTATCTTTGTGCTTTCCGATCATCTAGTTCTAAATTTGTGATTTGTAGTAGCCCTTTGTGTCCTCTTTCCAATGCCACAAGTCTGACCCAAATTGGTTTCTCCAAGGAAGCGTTATGCAAAATCTCCCACAGTGACTTGATTATACACTAGTTCAATAGAGCGAACTTGTACGACGTGCCACTAGTCACTGTTTCGACCTTTGGATCTGAAAAATGCACACAAGAAACTACAGTCCGTTCTCTTTCTGCACCTTCTTACAAAATTTCAATCCGATCCCCAGAGAGAAAGTTATTACGATTTTTCCCAGGTCACCTGTTTGGAATGTAATTCAAGAGTCTGCAAAAAGACCAACTTCCTCAGATCATATCTCCGCAAATATCGTTGTGAAAAGCTCTCAAATTCCGACCAAAGGTTCAGTGTGATTTCTTCTCAAGTGGGTTTTTCTTGCAACTTTTGAAACGTCACAGAAACAAAGTTATAGCGAAAATGCCACAATGACCTGTTTGGAGCAGGGAAACCCTAGAATCCAAAGCACTAATACCAAATGTTATGAAACCAGCTCAAGAAAAGATAGAAAAGATAGATCAACGCCTTAGAATTCAGCCTCTTCGAGGGGGAAACCTCCTTTACATTACATAAATGAACAATTATTGGATGATTCAAATGACGAAACCTCCTTTCTGTATATAGGAGTCTAAGGAGTCATAATATAATCTAGCCGACCTAACAATAATAATATAAAGCCACAAAAACAACAATAGAGGGATTCTATGGGGCACAGTAATAACAATATGGGGGCAATAGGGGCACAACAATATTAATAAGGGGTATAACTACAATAGTAGTGGGGTAATCACTAGTATTATAGGGACCCAACAGATACTAATAGCTAGGGTAGATTCATAACTTGTTGATACTTACATGCTTTCTCTTCGTGTAGGTAAAATCTCACCTATTTATGAAGTAGTTATTGATCAATAGCTTCCAGATCCAATTGAACAAGATCAATATTCTGGTTTTTGAGATAGATATACATAGCCTGTAGACTCAGCAACACTTTCTTCTGTAGATTATTCAAGTGGTCCTGCAATTGATTATGAGTATAAGCAGCAATATATTAATCAATATACTTTGCACCTAGCTGGCCTTTCAATAACTTCCTTCCAGGATTAGGGTGGGCAGGTAAGTAGTGAGCAATAGAGCATTCTTACTAACCTTTCACCCTTTTTAATTTGATTCCTTACTTTTCTACTAATGAGTACCATGCCTTATTAGTGAGATCACCCCTCCAATCACAAATATAGTTTAATAAATTTCATAATAACAAGCAAGGGAAAAGGTTGATTCACCCCTTTGATAAGCCACTTTGTTTTATCTAGCAGAAGCAAAAGTACTCCCTTTTCGAGTTTCATTTTCCCGAGAAAAAGAAGCAGTTGATCCGATTTCAATTGAAAATACATATGAAGTTGGAACATCTGTTAAGGAGAGAAATTTCTAGTTCTAGAAAACTAGAACAAATTGAAATGAAGTTCCATATCTAGTTTAGGTGCATCCCTTATTTGGTAGCCATAGTATGGTGTTCCCATTTCATATCTTCCAATTCCAATTCAAAATCGTTACCTAGTAGTTCGAGATTGATATCAAGATCAAATGCTTGGTAGAGAAAATGCACTAGTGAAAGCATAGGTGGTAGGGTAGGAAGTAGTTGGACAAAACCATAAGATTAACATAAGTATCTCAGAAAGTAGCATCCTTCCCTCTCGCTTTCGATCGAGCCTTCTTACACATCCTTAAGATCGAAATTGAGATTTAGTTACAAGTGTCCTCTACAAATCTAGTACCAAAGGCAAATACATGAGTGGATATAATTGAAGTTCCAGATGTTGACCTTGAATCATAACCTTCTGGACCAATTACAAAGCCAGTTGAAGCACCAGTTTACAGGTCTAATTCCAATGAGTTTGTCGATTCATTTGACCGAGTTCAATAATTAGTTATTTTTGTGATCATCTTGAGCTCGCCCCGCTAGAACATTTATCCAAAGCGTTGGAACACTAAAATAGAGACTCCCTTACTTTCAAACATACCTTACCAAATCTTAGGGACTGATGGAGATCATATTTCTACCGCTGAATAAAAATTTTCTTTATATAATATAATTTTGACTGCCCTGCTATAGCGTGATCGAAAGGATAGCCTTCGCATTCTCGATTGGACTTCTCCCTTATCTATAGGAATGGAGGTTCACCTAGAGCTATGCTAGTTCCCTTCTTATTATTTCCCACTTAGGGAGATACAACCTTCTTCTGAGTGAGAGGAGGTTGAGCACTTACCTGATACAGTAGCAAGCGATGATGAGGAATCTTATCTCTTAATAATGATCTGGATTCTCTCTCAATAGTTTCTTACATGCATTCTTGATTCACTCTGCACTTCTAAATTACGCGCCTAATATTAGACATGATATATATAGGATGATATGATTTTTCCTTCCATTTCATGGATGGGTGTTCCCACCAACTTCCTTCTTTCACCTTCTCCTTTGTTTCACCTTGATAATCCACCATGCTTCTCTTTAATTCTCGAATTTCATAGGCATTTTATCAAATATGAGAGGAAGCTTTCTTGTTGGATCTCTCGACCCTTCCCTTTTCTTCTCCTGAACACCACAAAGAAGTTGCCATCGGCTACAACACCACTAAGGTTTCCACCCACACACTTGATCAAATGATTTTCTTGTTTTACCTTCTAAACCTCGGTAAGAGGCTAGGCATCCCTCTTTTGCTTCCTTTACTTCCCTTCCCGCCACACCACGACTGAATTAGGCACCCGAATCACTACCCAAGCACATTGAATATGATAGGAGGCTAAGATAGGAAAGGAGTTAATCTCGCCTTCTCGAGGGAATTGAAAAAGTTTCTCTCTCAATGTTACTTAACACATTCTGAATTACTCCCCACTGCTATATTACACCGAATATTCTTATCCTTCATATACAGTGATATACTTCACCCTGATTTTATTGGGTTAAACCTACTACCTGTTCAACTTCAGAACCATATGCCCTTGACATTGAATGAATGAAAGAACTTAAGAGGGAGATTTATTAACCCAAGTAGAGAGAATAGCATGGCATGGAGATGGCTGGCATGAAAGAAACAAACTCCTCATCCTTCTCCCCCTTACTGAAGTGTTTCCTATACCTCTCTCTTACTTAATGATGCACTTCATAGGGAAAGCTAGGAACCCCAGCATAATGATGAATGGCATGGAAGGTAGGCATGAGATCCCCCCTTTTGTATGCGGTTACAAATTACCTATATACCTGAATAAATATATGCCTTGAACACTTACTGAATGATAAGAATGGAGGAATTATTGCTATCAATGCTTCCCTTATCATAGCAGAAGTAGCTATCAGGATGGGCGGATTCACACTACACCTCTCTTACCTTGACTAAGCCTTACCATACAACCTATTCACTGGAAGACCTATACCTCTCTATTACTCAATGAAGAAACTAGGCAAGGTATGGTGGTACAGCTATAGACTTGAGCATAATAGCATGGCATCAATCATGATACAACCCCTTATTTCCCTTACCCCCTTAATTTTGTATGTTTTCATGAGCTACCCCACCTAGATACTGACACCTCATAACTTTAGATCACCAACAACTAAATTTATCTCATAGGATAGGAGGCAGTTCTTAAAAATATTCTCTTAAAAAGCTCTAATTAGGATGGATGGGTTCATACTTTTACCCACAGCTCATGGATCTTACACTCAGAACAATAGAAATTGCATCCAAGTCATCGTCATATTCATTTTCAAATGCAGAGTTGTGATGACATCTTCAAGTGGCACTCACATTCAAAAAAAGGCTATCAGGAAAGCCATTATTAATCCTCCCATGGTGGGTGGTCCCTCCCTTAAAGGACTTAGGAATTGATAGCGATATTGACCATCGGGAGATCAGTCGAGGGGCGAGGAAGATCTCAATAATTGTGGGATTTGAAATATTGAAAGGTGGCCTATTGTAACCATCCATCCCACCCAACCACCAAATCAATCTACCAGGCCAGCCATTCCCCTCCAAATAAGTAATAAAGATATGAGAAATTATACTTGAAAAGTTAGGTAAGAAGTAGGTAGGAGGCAGGTAAGAGGCAGGTAGGAGACAAGTAGGAGGGAGGGTGAAGGAAACTAGGTAGCTTGCGGGGCTTAGACAGAGAAGCCAGTAATATAGCTTAGAGGCAGGAAGAAAGACACCCACCCCCCTTTGGTTAGAGTTAGAGATAGGTAGGAGATAGTTTGGAGGGCAAGGTGTCTAGGAGGGAAATCAAAACGCTATTCAAATACACAAAATATACTACCGATGTCCATTGAAGACAACCTCTCCCTAATAGTTTGACAATACTACTTTTCAGTATGGAAATTCCCAGGTACCGAGGCATATAATTTCCAAGAGGTTGTCAAGTTATAACTCTTGAAATTCCCCCTATAAACCTGGTGTATATGGGTGGGAAATGAACTAATGAAAGGTGGCCCAAGAGATGGTTGATTTAGACCCTAAAATTGAACAGAGTTTCCCTCTCCTCTTAGTCAAGCTTGCTTGCGCATCCTAAGAATTACATAATCAACTCTGAAGTTGATTCGAACAATCTTAGGGTATATGATGGATGAGTGAAGTTTCCCTCTCCTTCTACTATCGGGCACCTATTTAACACATCCTCTCCCATTGGTTGAGCCATACTTTGCATCCTCTCCCATTGGTTGAGCCATACTTCACATCCTCTCCCAGGGTTGAGCCATGCTTCGCATCCTCTCCTTTATAGTTGAGCCTGCTTATACATCCTTTGTCGGAGATATTCAGGCTCCTGTATTTATAGAAATATTAATAAAGATTCAATTATTTGCCTCTATTTACTGATTCACTGCTTTTATTCAAGAGTGGGGACATATGAATTGGAGATGGAAGATGAGAAAGGTTTGTAGACAACCTAGTATTAAGAAGGCCTGCCTCGACCCATACACCTAAGGTATCGTTATTATTAAAGGGAGGAACTCAACCAGGATTAACAATCAGGGCACATACTGCTTGCTACTTGATCCTCATTTGGATCGATTAAATAGAGCACCACTGCAAACAGACATTACTAAAATATTCCCCACCCTATCCTTGCTTTTATGATTCGATATGGGGTCAGGTAAGATCGTAGCTATCCATATGGGATTGGATGTGCCTTTGAAAATTTCTACGTCTTGGGCGCCATGCTTTATACTACTATTTTTTCCCACCCCCCCAATGATGAGACTAAATGACCTCACCTCGCACCTATAAGAATACATGATACTTAATCTAGAACCCCGAACAATATGCACTCCAATGATCCACTTACACCATTACCTAAACCTTTTAACAACCAACAATCTACTAAACACTTCAAAATCTCATGAATTGCTATGGTATGTTATACTCGGTAAGGGATCTGACCATATACTAATAGGATTATTACCATTGGGTTTGGATGCATGGGGAATCCTCAATCTGATTGAGTAGTTACACCTAGAATCCTATATGGACTTTGCCATCCATAGGTACCTTATTTGTATGGTTAGACCAAGTGTTATTTTTTAGCTGACTGTATGATGTTATCTCTTTCTATCTCATAGCCTTTCTCTTACTAGCACCCAATGTGTGGTATGATTATTCCTACTAAGCCATTATTTCCATAATTAGCATGGTTATTCCTAAATCTTCTCTCTCTAACCACCAATTTTGGTTAACACTCTATTGCTTCTCTCTAATTCACAGGTGGTAACACTCTAGTGCTTTATCCCATTGGAACCACCCTATCTCTACTGTTTATCCCGTAGCCTCACTTGATTATCCCTAATCTGTTGTTTGGTTGCTACTCTATGGCTTGTCTTATTACCCATATCTCGACAAACTGGTAACGTATGATCTATATTACCCCTATCTGTAGGATTTACCCCCTAGCTTCTATTCCCTGATACCATTTGATTGGGCTATTCCCAATTATCTATTATCTGCCTCTAGGCATTGATCATCCATATCCTAATTTCATTTATTCTATGCTTTCTCCCTTGCCCTAAATGCTAGGGTTTATGGGTGTCTCGGAAAATCTTGTCTCTAAGCCTGTCTTTCCTACTAACTGAACCTTAATAATTAGCTTCTTTCTTACCCATCTCTCTCTATATCATTTCAATATTTACCGACTAATATTCATAGTTTTCTCTCTAGCTCTTATGGTAAAGGTCCTTTACCTATAGCCATATTCTTCTGCCATCCATATATTTGCCTTTCTCTTAGCAGAAACTTTACTTCCCTATCTTACCTATCTTTATTCTACCCCATGTGGTTTTTATTTATCATGATAGAGTCTAGTGTCTTTATCTCCAAGTATCTATTATATGTCTCTAAGCATATCTCTTACTTCCTAGTCTCTTGCCAACTTTGGAACTAATACCCGATCCCGTAACACTAGGAAAACTAACCTCTCAATTGGCCTTAGTTGCCACTCAAGTGCTATTAGGGCTTACTAACTTTCTTTGTCTCATTGGAATACCAACAATCTTGATTGTTACACCTAATAATACTACCAATTGTTCTTAGTTTCCACTCATGTCATTAATCAAGAAACCCTATGATATATGGTTGTTGGGAACTAGATCCCCTGAGGACAATTTTGGGGCTAAAAGCACATGTTTGGGTTGAATTTTGTAATAAAGCTGTAAAGACTTCTTATTTTGTGGTCATGGAGATTGAAGGTGTCATGAGTCATAAAGGGTTGTCCACCCTTATTTTTTAAAGTAAATTCGACTGTAAAAGATCTACCCATGGTTCGTGGACCATGGGATTGTATAGAAATAGCTAAGTAAGCAAGCTCTAAGTAGTTAGACAAGTCATGAGCTGAAGAAGAAGTCTTGAGCAATAAGGAGATAAGTCTATGTTCCGGGTCACAGCGTAGGTAGAGGCTCTGTAACTAAGTGCACAGAGGCCTAGGCTAGAAGTCTGCAACTGAGTGCACGGAGCCCTACAACCATGTGCACAGGGCAGATAGAGTCTATAATCATATGAATATATCAATAAAGAGAAGCATTTTATGAATTTCATGTATTTGTTCCTGTTAATATTGTGTATGAATTTCATTTATAATACTTATGTGATGCGTGAATGCATGTAACTACATTGGTTAATTGAACGCAAGTAAGAACATCAATTTATGTGGTGCTAATTGTGATTGTTTAATAAGATAAGTAAGATACTTCAGCTAGTTTGGGAATTTGCACAAAAAGCTACCCTAGCAGTGCAAAAGCACCTTAACCACAGGTTAGGGCTATCCGAAGGTCAATCGTACCCCTTCGAGGAGGTACTGAAGGGCAGATTAAAGGGCTAGTCTGACAAAGCCCTAGAACTTATGTGACCTGCGCGAAAACAGGAATAGAAGGAATAAATCAACATCACGACCATATCAGGGTACCAAAACTTTGTTCTAGTATCCCCCCATACTGCTTTGGGTGAGTCTTCGATCCACGCTTTATGGGATGATGCCAAAACAACCAGTAGTGTAGGGGTTTTTTTCGCTAACTAATGTTGAACCTAGGTCGGGCCCCTCCAAGCCAACAAATGGTTTTGTTGCTGGGACGAGAATCTACATAAGAGATGTGTGATTTCATATCATTGGAATCCAACTAAGAAAGAGATTAGAGATTGGTTGGATAGAATGATCCATGAATTCGTGGTGTAGGAGAATAGAAATCTGCGACTGACAAAAGAATAGTGGCTGGACAAGTACCTATATACAGAAATCCATGAGATCTTTTTGTGTTCCTTTCTGTTTGAGCTACACAAGTGGATCGCGAAGCTAGCAGATATCCAAGGAAGGTGGAGACTTGAAAGTCCTGTTTTTTTGACCCGGAGTTAGTTCAAAGACTGGAAGCCTCTAAGGATAAGATCACCCATGCTACTGATCATTGGCTCGATCACATCATAGGAGGATTTGTGATTGAATTCGCTGTCAAAAACCGAGTCAACTACAGTAAGGAGAGCGACGCGTTTTCAAAGGTTTGCGAGTAAAGTACTTGAAGTCTTTGAATACCTGGATTAAAATGTTATTGTGAAAAAAAAATGGTTATGCAGGTACCTTGATGTTTGAGGCTACGCGAAGTGGAAAGAATAACAAAAACGAAGGAAGGAAGGGCCCTAAATATAGTCCATTGATTTCACCTCCATTGGATGATGAAGAGCGAGTAGCATAGGCCTCTCCGCGAAGTGCTATCCAGTTAATAAGACAAGGATTCCCACCACTACCACCTCCAACCACACCACCTCCAACTTCATGATCATCACCTATGACTTCACCCGTACCACCTCCACCTCCACCGTAGTTCAACATGGAAAATTTAGTAAAGCTTCCTTTGTTTAGAGTCTTAGGAAATGAGGACCCAAACTAGTTTTGGTTCATTGTGAACATTGTGTGTGAATATTAGGGCGTTACAAATGATCACATGAGGAAGACAACACTGGTTAGCGCTCTACAAGATTGCACACTAACCTAGTACATTAAATACTCTAACGATAACCCAAATGCTGGAGTGGCAAACATCCAAAATGCATTGAATAAAGAGTTTAGTAGGACTAAGTCTAAGGCACAATTGATTATTGGGTTTGAGGAAATCATGATGAAACTCAGTGACACACCTTGAGAATAAGATTAGGGATTGAAGTGTAAAATCCGCGAAGCTAACATGAACTTAATAGATGGACATCACTGCGAATGGTTTGTGGCTTCGGTCTTGCCACACCTAAGGGTTGCGCTGTCACAACAAAAGATAACAACTCAGGAAGAGGCCTTGGAGATTGCAATGAGACTTCATGGAACACCAATTCATGATCCAAATCTGGGGGTTCAACAGATCCATGCACAGTTGCAAAATATTTGCATTGAAATGCAGAGCTTGAAGCAAGATAGAATAGTTTGGCCGAAGGTGTGCGAAGATGTATGGTGCCTAAAATGCAACGGTCAGGGGCATGACAAGGACCATTGCCCGCTCTTTGTGAATTGCATTGCAGGAGGAGGAACAATTCCTTTGAGGCTGGAATCTCAAGCAAGAACAAGCACGGGGCCTGCATTGTGGTGCGCTATATGTTAGGTAGCAGGAAAACATATGACAAATAACTATCATTTGTTGCAGAGGTTTGTACAAACACTGCAACAATTGTATTGCAATTTCTATAGGTTGTTAGGGCATGATGAGCACAACTGTAGAAGTTATGAATCGACGATGGACATAACACCAACCCATAGGGTTTAGGCAGAAACGCAACACCCTAACTAGAGCACAGAGAAGGCGTGAACAGGATTTCAAGGGTGTGGACAAGGCTGAGGCAAAGGAGGACCTAGCAAAGGTTGAGGACAACTTATTTTCTACAACTCTGGAGGACCAAGAGACTATGCACGTGATTACACTAACCCAATGTGTCTGTTATACAAATATTGTGCTTTGTTTGATCATGAGATAGAAGACTATCCTACGCTGAGCCTCACGAAGAGGATCCAAATGTAAATATAGTACTCCAAAGTGGAATTGAAATAGGGGAACATAAGGGGAAACAGCTCGAAGATAGTACATGGGTTCACAAAGCTCTGATGAAGGAGGTTGAATTCGATTTGGAGCGTGCATGTGAAACATTTATGGACACAAAGAAGAGCTTCACTGAGACCTCCACCTCAGGGAGAAAGGATAAGCCTTATCAGGAAATGGATCTTTCTATGCTTACAACCTTCCTAAAGACCTACAGGAAGTTGTTGCCCGATAGCAACGTTGTAAAAGGATTACAAGAGATTATAAATAGATGTTTTAGAAATACTTTGGATGAACCGCGTGATGTACAAAAAAGAGGTAAGCATAAAACAAGGACAGGACAAGAGACGAGTATGACCATGCAGATAAGAGAGTATGAGATGAATCAAGTTATTTTGGACCTAGGGTCAGATTTAAAATTCCTACCAAAGCAGACTTGGTAATGGATGGGAAGACCTGCGCTACAGTGGTCTGCGATTCATTTAAGGATGGAAAATAAATAGAAGATCATACCCATGGGGCATCTGCAAGGGGTGACTATAGATATTGAAGGTGCAAGTGCATTGGATGACTTTAAAGTAATAGAAATTGTGGATGATAGAAAACCTTAACCTGCGCTCCTTGGCATTGATTGGGCTACTGATATGAATAGGGTAATCAACCTAAAGAAGCGAAAGATGATATTTGAAAAGAAATTTCTCCGCGTAATAGTACGTCTACATCTTGCTAAAGGATCGTTCTATACTGAACTAGTGCGCGATTATGAGAGAAATGACGATCTCGAATGTATCTATAAGATAACACCGTGAGACCAAGATTGGGTGAATCCAACAGTGGATGGAAAAATTACATGGGATCGTGACAGTTCCTGCACCTCAGACTTTGATGAAGAATTAGAGCACTGACAAAATTGGTTACATGAAGTAACCACACTGAGTTGTAACATGATGACCCAATCGTTGCATTGTGTGTCATCAAAGGTAAGAAATATGTCCATTTATGATGGATTGAATGATGTAGATATCTTTTTGGATGCATTCGAGAGGGAGGTACCAGAGAAGCAATGTTTCCAGGCTTTTCACTAGGCACTGCATGCTATGCCCGCAAGATGGTAGGGTACACACAAGGGTAGCTCTGATGATTGGCGTGAATTAGGAGGATGATGAGAACCCGCTTTGGGGAACTGAAGGTATGAATGGTAGAAAAATACAATGGGCAAGATGATTTGCATGCGCAACTGGCCAAATTGGCTTAGGCTTATGGAGAGAGCTGTTGAAAATAATACTGAGAGGGGGGGTGAATCAGTATTATCACATTAATAAAACCTTTTCATTTCCATAATCAGATTCATATATGCTACTTCCACAACCTCTGATGATTAAGTTAATTGATCTTCAATGAGTGCATTAGAACATTATCAACCATATTATCAGTTAACAGATGCAGTAACATAGAATAGATCATCACACATAAGGCACACACATGAACACCATGATATAAGGTGGAAACCCAATGCGGGAGAAAACCACCTGCTGCAAGTCATCTCAATCTTCTTCTTAATAAGAAAATCCTTTTACAATATTTTGTACTGGTGCAGCCTTATACCAGTATGGGAGCTACAACCCCTTTTTCTCTTGTACTAGCCGATCCATTTACTAGTACGCAGGCTACTACCTGCTACAATGCTCCAAAGATTTCCTTTATCTCTTGTACTAGCTTAGATACCAGTATGTAGGTGCTGACCTACAATCTTCTCTCCTCCAGGTACCACGTTTCATCAATTTTCATACTGGATACACTGAAGCACAACACATAATCTGAAAGGGCCACATTTCATCCAATTTTCATACTGGACCCAACAACAACATTGAAGCACATAAGCAATCTTCTGAATTACCCAAGCACTAGATCAATACATATACAAGTGAGTCATCAACCATATCTAGTCCATCAGATTACATAAAGATGAGTCATTAAGAACCTGATCCATTCATCCATCAATGTATAAACATTTAATCAATCACTGCTGTTATCATAACTTAATACCAGAAATCAGACATCACTTCAAAACCCAGAACACAGTAATGATGAACATGGATGGCTAAGTAGATTTCATGAGAAGTACGCAGCTTCACCCATATAACAACTGCGTATACGTACGCATTGTTTCCAACTGTTTCCCTGTGTACGTGCGCACTCTGCCTCACAAACTTCCTGCGTACATGCGCTCTGTGTCCAATGAACTACTTGCGCCCCTCCGCATCTGCAGCGCTTCTGGGACTGCGTATCTGCGCACCTGCAGTGCTTCTGTGCCTGCGTATCTCCGCACTTTTCTTTCACTGTACTTGCGTACCTGTAGATATAGATAATTTCAAGACTTCAAGAATAACCCAGACTGTCAGATCTACATATCTGAACATGCGTCGAGGAGATATCAACCCATTAGTAGATCCGACTTGTAGTTCTCATGTTTCTCCTTGATTTAGATCTAGCTATATCTCATAACCCATCACTAGAATTTCAGATCTAGCTACTTAAGATATTCAACCCAAAAGCATACTCAAGCCAAATGATCTCCTTTGCTTTATATAGGCAAGTTCTTCCTCAAATCATGGATCAATACCACAGGCCAAAACCATAATAACATAATTCCGTCGGCTAAATACCAAGAGTTAAACATAAGAAACCCCACGTGTGCTTTTCTCTGCCTTGAAGTAAGTGAACTGGGGGTACGCACCTCCTGAACGGGATAACTACGGGTATGTACACACTTTATGTAACATCGACCTCCGTGTACGCACCTTCTGTAAGGTGTACCTCTGTACCCCTTATTTTCTTCAATATTTGATAGCTGATCATCAATCTCTGCTGCTGACTTGAAGTACTGTGATCTATCACCTGAATGGGTTGCCATCAAGGACAACACTTTAGCCATAATGCCAACAATCTCCCCCTTTGGACTTGATGGCAAAGCTTACTTGTGAACTGTCATCTGATCCAAGTATTCTATCATATCTGATATTTCTTCTGTGGATTCATCTGAATGTATACAAGTGAGATGATCTTCTATGAGAGGGTTTCCATCAAGTACAACACATGCATCATAATGCCAACACTAAATTGTACCCAAGTGTGGTTGTTGGAAAGCCAGGCCTGTCTACTTTCCAACCCAAGTGGAATTTCTGAATTTGGCACTCATTTGCCCCTCCAAAACTTCAGTCTCCCCAGACTACTTCTTGTGTGTCAAAATAGGGGCAGAGAGGTCATTTGTTTAGTGCTTTTGACCTCTTGGGGACTCAAATCTTGCCATAATTTCTTGTCCACGGACCCATAGTCATGATTTTGCATGCTGAATCCAAAACTATGTTGCAACCAAAAATTTTCCATGTGACCAAAATTGTCCCAAATTTCTTGAAATTTGGGCTGGAGATCCTCTATGAAGTGCTATGTTGGGCCACAGAGGCTTTAGCCAATATTTGAAGTCGATCTTGCTCTTTTTGCCTCTTTTGCCTCTTTTTCGCTTTGCTCAATTTTGCCTTCAAACTCCTTATCTGAGCCTTTGAACTCATGTTTCGTGCCCTGTAATGATAAGCCATCCACCTCAGTATGGTTTTTTCCCTGTCAGCCTTCTCTAGTAGTCTCTCAAGGTGGATGTTTAAGTGCTCGAGCCAAGACTCACGGTCATTGTTAATCTCTTCCTCCAATGGAGTGAGCTCAATGCTACTATGCTGGGAAGCTTGGCGATTCTCATGGATGCTTTGAAGCTCCATGATCTCATGCTGGTCCTCAAGCTATTTGTTCCTCTACTCCAGATACCTAATAATCCATTTGGCCCTCTCCAAATTGAGTGACAAGTCCTGGATCTCCGTTTTCTGCTCCTGGATGGTCCGCCTAAGTTTGGCACTCTCCTCATCTGCATCATCATCATGAATGAGGATGAAATCGACCTCCTATTGACCTGATGGTCCCTCGTCATGCATGGGCCTCTTGCCCTTGTCCTGTACCTGTGTTTTCAAAGTCGGAAGCGAGGCCCCTTCCACCTTGGGTGGAGATAATACTCGCTTTGCTGCTGCAAACAAATGTCTACTGCCTCTCTGATAGGTGATGAATACTGGCATAGTAGTGGTCTCATGGTGCTCATACTGATGATAAGGACCACCTATCTCATGTTCCACCTCTGATAATACATGTGAAGTGCTGAAGAGGTCACGGGAGATGAAGTCATACCAAGTAATTCCCTGCAATCCCAACTGTTGATCCACCAAAATCCGGATAAGAGAAAAGTGATAAACACTGTTAAGTTGTTGCTGAGGAGTCTTGTGCTACATGAAGGTGTTCATCCTCTCTATGTTCCTGCAAATGAAAAATGGGAGGTTCATCATCAAACCTAATGTGATATGCATATAGATGAGAGAACCTCCCTTCACAGCTAAAATATTTCATGATCAATTTCATGAGTGGAGCATATTCATCTTTCAAATATCTGAATTGAAAGACTCTTGTGAGCTGCCTCAAGAAACGGGCCTTAAAGTAAGGCTCATAATGTTGCATGTCCACCTTCTGTTTCTTGTGCCACTGTTCTCCAACATTTGGTATGCCGGTTGCTAATGAGATAGTTTCGAGTGTCAGTTTGAAGGTGACACCGGCCAAGATAGAGTGACCTCCATGTAGGTGAAGCACAAAAAGATGGGCCAACTCATGATGAACTCAAACATTAGCCACCCTTTGAAAAAACTCAAAACATGATAGATGCTGGAAACATGACATAGCAAGAGGGCAGGCCCGCAATTCTGTGAGGGTAGTTGGTTCATCCCTAACATGTTTGCCACTTTTGTGATGTCTCCTGGGTGTTTGTTCTTCTGAGGATGAATCACTTTGTGTTTCCATCTCATACTCCGATGAATGCTCAAATGCCATGACTGTTGTGTGTACTGTACGTGGGCCGCCCTTTGATGATGGTATGAAACTAGGTGTTGTGATATCTGCCTCCAAGGGGAACAATGAAAAAAGGGAGTGTTAGGAGGGGAATAATATGATGGGAACAAGGGTTATGGGGGAAATTTTGTTCAGGGATATGTAGGAGGGTTTGTGTATTTTTATAAGGTAGGGTTTTGGGGTGTTATGTTGACAAATAAGAAGAAGGGAATAGGGAATAGGGTTTGGTAATATTTTAGGGTAGGGATAATAGGGAAAAATGAGATAGGGGGAAGGGAACAATGGGAAGAAGGGGAAAATGAGAGGTGAAAGAGGAGCCTTGGCATCAAAACCACAAGTTTGCAACCCTAGCAACAATGGATTTGATGTTTTCTAGTGGTAGGTGTTGGGACTCGCAATTGATCAGTTTTTGACCCTATCTTTTGCCGTATATTTACCCTTTTTGTAGTAATAAGAAAAAGCCTTTATTTCATAAGGATATATTAACCCCAAGGTATGGAGTGACCTTCCGCAAATCTATATT